>JAIUZE010009573.1:0-69602 GCA_022085475.1 Heliosperma pusillum | reverse complement strand
TTCTTCTTCTTCTTCTTCTTCTTCTTCTTCTTCTTCTTCTTCTCTCTATCTCTCTTCTCTTTTATTTTTGTGTTGATAGTGTTTGAGTGAGCTAATAATTCTGGTGGGAGCTTGAGTTATAGGGTTTATTGAGTGTTGGAGTGAAGGTTTTGGAAAGACAAAAAGAAGGATATGGGGAAGGGAATAAACGGCTCCCAAGTAGACAAGAGAGGGGCATGCTTCAACATGCATTGGTTCCTTGGCATGTAGGGTGGTTATAGGGTGGTTATTAGGTATCTAGGCTAGATGTGGTTAGGATTTCGTTTAGTGTTGTGTCGGGCTTCCGCGACACGGAAAACGAAGCGTGACGATATATTTTGAGACTCCTAATATCGACACTATGGTTAAATGTATGTATATATATATATATATATATATATATATATATATATATATATATATATATATATATATAGAATTGGGATCTGGTGAGAACCACTAACATAATGAGAACCGTGAGAACTCCGCCTTAGGAAATTTATTTTTAAAAAATAAGGACATTTTTGGGTTCGGCGTAGAATTTTATGGCTAGGTAACATACATCTTGGTCGAAAAAAATATAAGTTACTGATGGAAATGGAGGTGAAATACGATTTATTAATTTTCATGCACCTAGTAGTCAGTTTCATGTATCTAACAATTTTCATGCACCTAGTGCTCATTTTAATGCATCTAGAGCCCGTTATTTTCATGCACCTAGTAACTGTTTTCATGCATGTAGCAATTTTCGTGCACCTACTGCTCGTTTTCACGCATTTAGAGTAATTTTAGTGTACAAATTGAATTTATGTACATTAAGTACATATTTTTTTAATATAATCAATAAATTTTGTTTAGTTACTGCAAGTATTTTGCTTGAATAAACTAAACTAATGGTAAATGATCCAACAAAACTTTCGAAACAAGATTTGGTGGAGATTTAGTGAGGGTTCTCATGGTTCTCATTATGTTAGTAGTTCTCACCGGATCCTGACCCTATATACATATATATATATGTACATATATATATATATATACATATATATATACATATATATATATACATATATATATATATATATATATATATATATATATATATATATATATATATATATATAATGTTCTTCTCTTATTAAAATAAATTTGAGGAATATATTTTATTATAAATTCTTTTACCGTTTGACGATGAAAGTGTTATTAGATTATCGTCTCGAAGTCGGATTAAATTCTAGGTTACGTGACAGTTGTACCGCTACTAATTTCCCATTTTAGTTCTTATTATTTTATTCTTTATAATACTTTATTATTATTATTTTTAAATTTCCCTTTTTATTTTATTTGATGATGTTACGGGTATTACAGTTTCCCTACTCAGTATTTGTTTATGCTAATTGATGTGATGAGATATCGTATGATACTTGAATGTTTGATTTATGATGATGATAATGGAGTTCGAGGTTGGAATTGAGTTGTTACGATGGTTAATATGGTTACTTGTTGATGATTCCGTTGGGAGACGGATCACACCCCGAGTTTGCCCCCGTAGTTATCCTGCTACGTGAGGGATGTGCTTATTAATGTTCCGCGTTTGTCTCATTGTGGTGATATGTAATTCCGACGCCTGTGGCTACGGTCCAAGGTCAATTAGTGGTTTTTGTGTAGAGCAGGGATGGTAACCTGAGTCTACTGAGGTGACTGCTGTGGTGGCCCTCCAGTTTCTCTTTCTCTTGTACTTGTCTTGTACATTGGTCGGTATATACGATTTCTAACCCCGTTATTATTTTAAAAACCTGCTGTGATCCATTGAGGAATGGTGAGTAGGTGATCACAGGTAATCCGTAAGTTGCGTTGGGATGAGGAGGAGATCACTTTATCGAGTCTTAGCTTCCGCTTAGCATTTTGGAGTCATATACATTAGTTGGTTTTATTTCTTTAACACTTGTTAGCATTTTGATTTTAGTCTAGATGGTATGCTTTCTAGTTTGAGACGATGTATTCGAGTTTAAACCTTTAAGTTGATAATGTATTGTTTCTTTATCGCTTGATCTGATATGTACTACATCGGGCAATC
The DNA here is from genome assembly GCA_022085475.1 of Heliosperma pusillum. Lineage (NCBI taxonomy): Eukaryota > Viridiplantae > Streptophyta > Magnoliopsida > Caryophyllales > Caryophyllaceae > Heliosperma > Heliosperma pusillum. The sequence continues at coordinate 67,510 of JAIUZE010009573.1, read as the reverse complement.
GAGATAGTAGCATCCCGAAGTACTAAGGAGGTCTTGTAAGGCTCTTTGGTATTTGGGGGTGTTATAAGTGATTCCCAGCAAAATCAGATTAAAGTTGAAAGTCCGAATATTGCTTAACACTTTCTCATTTCTCTCACTATACTTCTAGCTTATTTTCCTTCTTATTTCTTCAATTAACCACTAAAACCCGTGTATGTGTTTTGTGACATTTTATTTAGTTTTTAGACAATCTATTGCTTTTGAACAATTTTGTTTTGATGTAAACGTTAAGACAATAAGACATATAGTTATATCTAGAATTGTAGTATCCTTTGCAGGTACCTTTAGTGCTTGAATTGGACTACCTCATTCTCAAGCTAGCCTTGGGGAGGCTTCTAGATGGTTGTATGTCTTCTTTCCTTTCTTTAGCTTCGTAGTGTTATCCCATTTCCCCTTGTTGGTGATGTTTGTCATTCTTTGTGTTTTTTGCACTTAAACCCGTTTTACACATTGACGACAATGTGTTGTTTTACTTTGGGGGAGGGATTTAGTGAGTCTAGTTGTTTATTCTTTTTGAAAATTTGAAAAAAATATCCAAAAAAATTGAAAATTTTCAAAAATAAGTTGTTTGTTTTTATCCGCCCATTTGTGTTGTGCATAATGTTATCCCTCTTTTCATTTCCTCTATTGTAGCATTTATGCTAATGATTCACACTTTTGACGGGTTTTGCATACTTGGGGATGTCTTGACATAGTGGGTGATGGATGAAATATGGACAAATTAGAGTTGATCTTTGTAGAGTCTATTGATCGAATACGAAAGAGGGGGGGGGTGAATTGAGTATTCAAAACTAGCCCCACTTTTTCGATTTATATGATATGTAATTAATTATTTGATCTTATAGCTTAAAATCAACTAATTAATTAATCAAAGTAAGCACTAGTAACGAAATAACGAAAAGTAAAGAGAGTAAAGAGAGGCACACAGATTTTTGAAGTGGTTCACTTTCACAAGTTCAAACCTACGTCCACTATTCTCGATTAATAATTCTTAGTACCTTTCTACGGATTACAAAAATTATCAACCCACTCGTATAATAAACTACGTTAATAAGAAAGTACAATATAACTCACACAGATTCTCGTTAAAGAATTGTAAGATTATGTGATGTACTATTATACAAAAACGTATTTCACGCGAGGATTGACAAAGATTGATGCACGACTCTTTTGAAAAACAAACACTAAAAATAATAAATATTTTGCTCAAGGTTTGCTTTAAAACGATTTTGGAAAATTCTCACAATGTATGTGTGTGTGTCGTGTGTACTATTGATTGAGAAGAGAAGGAGTATTTATAACAAAAGCATAGGAGATAAAAATCTAAAACCCTAGCTTAATATTTAAGAAAGATATTTATCTTTAATATCTTAAAATATTATTTCAATTATCTTTTAGAAATATCTTTATCTTTAATATCTCAAAATATTGTTCTAAAGATATATTAGAATCCTAGGTTAAGGTAAACAAGGAAACCAACCTATCATGGCCGAAATCCACATTGTCACGAAACCCTAGGAGCTCGCTACCCTAGGAGGCACAATCCCTTGGTTTACACGAAACCCTAGGTTGCTCAAACCCTAGGTGGGCTTATTAGGTTAACAACAAATTGAGATAGAATATATTAGAAACTCTAGGTAGCATGACAACTCATAAGTTGTATTACTAACCAATATAATCTCATAAATACATCGTCTATTAAATTTTTTGATAAATATAAAAATACTCTTTCTCTGTTTGAAAACATTTAAAAATATTTATTTCCAAAATCATGCATCAATATTTATCATCCAAAGTTATAGGTTAAAGCTATAACTTTGAACTTAAAATCACTCTAATGGAATAGTTACCGAATGACGACCTATACTGTCTAATCTTCACAAAGATCTTCAGTATACGGATCATCTCTTCATTTTGATCACAAAGACCCTCCATCTTGAGTCTTGTGTTATTTGAAGTAGATCTTGCTGGAATTGTTTCTTGAAAGTTATAACCAAGGTAGCTATAACTTTGCATATGAACTTCCAAAGTTATTCTTGAAGTTCTTATAACTTTGTCTCACAAAATGCTTCAAAGTTATGCCTGAAGTTCTTATAACTTTGATCTTCTTTCTTGTAATTGTTGTTAGCTATTATAAGACTAAAACACACAATTACACGCATATGATATACCAAGTAAAGCACATTATCAAGTAAACACATGTCATTATCAAAACTATAAAATAGGTCCAACAATCTTGACATTGGTAAGCTACATAAATTGTAAGGTAGAACCTCCCATGGCCAGTACATCTATGATCGGTCCATTTAGGTGTGTGTAGTTTCTCCTCTTGGTGTGTGTTACATCTAAACGCACAAGTATGTTTTTTGTTCCATTTTCTATAAGTTGCTTACATATATTACTCCAATAATACCTCTTTCTAGCTACATAAAACTTGGCCTACCCTTGTCGAGCTAGTGATATGCTATGTGTGTTCGTGTGCTCTTGTGTTTTTGGGATGTACTTAAATTTGATGCTATTGTGAGCTTGTTAGACTAGGATTATTGATTCCCGTGTCTTGGTGAATGGTGTGTTTAAAAAAGAATTAAAAGGGAAAAATGAAAAGAAAAGAAACGGAAAAAAAATTAAAAGAAAGCAGCTTGTGAAAAAATAGAAAGAATGATGAAAAAAAAAGAAAAGAAAAATGAGTTTTACTTCCATGTTTTTGAAAATATTGATTTGGGAAGTGTACCTGTGCTTTATAATGTGAATAAGTCAATATGCTAATTTTGGCTTAGATTGTTGTAGCTTGGGTATGGTATGAGGTCGGAATGAGCATCCTTACACATTTGGTTGTTGCTAGCTTGACATTAGCTCCACATAACCAAAATCATTTGTCCACCTTCTTACCCATTATCCCTAGCCTTCTTCTTTATCTTCTTGGCTTTTTTTTTTGGTGTAATGTGAGTATATATTTATATCATAAAGAAATCAAAATTTTGTTTTCCCAAGTCAAGGGGTCGAGCCCTCCATCTAGCAAATTACAATCTTAATTTTCTCAACCAGCTATCACTATTGTGCTCCAAAACCGTGCCAAATTTGCTCTTTATTCTTCTTTTAATCGCTCCTTTTAGCTGTTTGGACACAAGCTCAGGCCTGAGGATGGCTCCCTTCACTCTTGCACTGTTTCGTTGATACCAAACATAATAGTAGTACGCATTAAGTATCATAGCCAGTACCTTCCATTGTAGACTCTTTGTGTTATCAAAAATTAGTTCATTCAAGGTGGGGATAGGTCTTCCAAGCCAATGGTGCGCTTCAGTTTTGATTCTGCAGCTGTAAGCACAGTCATAGAACAAATGTTCAGTAGTTTCAGTCATCCTGTCACAAAGCAGGCAAAAGTCGTCCATACTGCATCCAATTGTGACACCCTCAAATTTGCGGAAAGAAAAAAATAATTTAAATACATAACAAAGGGTGTCATAAATAAAAAGGGTCAAACAAAAAGGAAACTAATATTTTACATAAGAATTATACAAGACGGGAGACATATCTCCCGTATAAATACTGAAATAAAAGGAGTGTATAATAATATACAATCTAAGAACCGAATATAGGTCCAAGGTAAATACTTCGCTCGCTAGCTCGTCAATGTACCCAAAGTATGCATCACCACCTGTTCGCCCGCATTAAATATAAACACGGAAGCCACAGTCAGTGGGGAGTAACTCCGAGTCCTCCCAGCCACGAAATGTCAAGTTTAATAAAACATGAATACCATAAAAGCAATGTATATGGACAATACAAAACTTTAACATATATGATATGCTTTTCATGTTATGAAACAGATAACTAACAAATAACCTAGCATGTGAAAGCTATCATGTGAAACCGATAATAAACTATGACTCGAGGTAGGGAAGCTGGTATGCTAGCTCAGAGGTTCCTCTCATAAACATGGCCATGATACACTCAAACCCTAATCAACACGTAATCATGTGAATCAGTTAACAATCGGTAATCCAAACTCTATCAATCCTAGCCGGCTTGCATCTCACCTTCTAGAACTCATCGAATCATACAAACATGAAAGACAAATACTTCTACAAACAGGCATAAGTTCTTAGTCCAGTCAATAGTCGACTTCTGTAACTCGAGGCTATACCACAAGGTAGGAAAACATCCTAGTCCTAGACTGATCAGACCTAGCGACAACAGCTATTCCGTTCCCCGTCCCATGACATAACCGTCTATGAGAAACTCTACTAGGCGACCCCCTAAGCAGAGATGGCTAGTACTTAAGCTGGCTCCAGTCCCAAAACGGATCAGGCAGCCATGCCCGACTTGGATATAAACCCACCAAGCCGAGACACAAAAGCTATCAAGCGGCAAACTCCGTATGCTCGTTAAAGATAGTACGGGCCTATCAATGTCGTGGTCCAAGCTAATCATTTAGAATTAGAATGGTCAAGACGCCATATTCTCATAATTCCTCCTAGGGTACTTAGTCAACACGACACCAACCATATAATAAATCAGTCACGGGAAAACATCCTATCATGTGACTAATTGCATAACAATAATAATCAAATATCATATCGCCTCATATCTACTAAGGCTAATTCATTAATTAAATACCACCATACTTGAAGACAAATCCCCGACCCGAGTCCCGCGACGGGTCATCAGTCAAATCGGGGCTGCCTAGATCTTAGTTTGACCAAACCCGTTGGATCAAACCGGCTAGAAGCAGAGTCTTTATCACATAGACATAAAATCAACATATTCATTACATGTTATTTTATTACTACTTCTAACATGTGAATTATCATATTATACCCAAAACCCGCTTGACTTAAATGATTTCAACGTAAACTAATCTCGTATTATAATTTCTAACATGTGAGAAATAATAATTTTATGAAAACCTTTTTAATTTAAATATTTTACTTATTAACATTTCCCACTTGCTAAATATTACAAAACACGATAAAAATGACGATAACTCAAAAACCGACACGAGTCCCAAGGTGGGACCCACGGGCTGAAATGGGCCGGACCCAATATGGGCCTGGATGGGCCCACGGGCTGTTTTGGCTGAAAAATGGCAGCTTTTACACTTTATTTTAAAACCGTTTTTCTAATATTTCCCGCATGCTTTATCATATTCAAAACCCGTCAAAACAACAACCAATCAATCAAACATCGACACAACCCAAAGACCAAAACCCGGACCCACCTTGACCAACCCAGACCGGTCTGAACCGGCCTGGACCGGTCTGGTTTGGACCCGGTTCAGTCCCCTTCACACGGTTCACCCATAAACAACATCAAATCAATTCCAACATGTTTTTAATCATCAAACAACCATTTTAACAACATTCATACAAAATCATAACTTAGTCAAAATCATCAAAATTTGTCAAGAACATTAAATTTGTTAAAATTTCATAAACAACAATAAAATCATAACTTGTTAAAATCATTAAAATTCATCAAGAACAATAAATATACATAAAACTTTACTATAACTTAAAAATCATCAAGAACCAAAAATCATCATAAAACTTTCCTACAACTTAAAATTTACCAAAAACAATAATTCATCATAAAATTTACTTCAACTTAAAAATCATCAAAATCATAAAACAACAATAATATTCCATAAAACATAAAAATCATAAGGAATCATAAAACACCATAAAAAGTCCATAAAACATAATACTAACTAAAAATCATAAATCATCATAATATGAACCAAAAATAAAGATGAACCAAAAAAACCAAATAAATAAAACTTAAGGCTATACTACTAACTCAAATCCTAAATAAACATAATATGAACATAAACTAAAACCTAAGATATGTGACATTTAATTCGTCGAGTAAATCGGAAATGTTACCTTAGCTAGCAAAATCCACTTAGCACAAAATAATAATAAGAATATAAATAAGAAAACCCTTCTACTAGTCTTCACCCAAAATATAAGAGTCCCCAAATTCGTCTTCAAACTCTTCCCCTATAAGAAATAACAAGAAAAACAATTATTAGAACTTAAACTTAATTTTCCATAATTAAATGTTGAAAACGATCTTGACGGAATTGAAAATAAACCGTACTAGAAGATGGAGAGCGAAGAGGAGATCCTAGAAATATAAATTAGGAAGGATTTAATTAAGAAATGAAGGATTTATGGATGTTTTGCTCAAGAACGATGATGAACTAAAGATGAACGATGAAGAACGCGAAGAACGATTAAATAAAGTGAGGTTTTGATCTTATTTTGATTTGTTGTAAAATGAAAAGTTGTTTGTGAGTCATATGGATGGTGTGTGTGCCGTGTGTTTATAGACACATAAAGGTGTCGAGTTTTGACATTGTTGTTCCGTAATTGACTCGCGTTTAATAATTGTTTTACGGTAATTGATTAAATATAATTAACGATAAAGTTAATTACAAGATATTATGATATTAAAATGAAAAATAATGAAAATATCAAGGCTTAAGAGTGGGTAAGTGTGCCGTGTGGGATTGTGCTTGTCGGGTCCGATTTCGAGCGTTTTGCGTAGTTTTCGTTAACTGATCGATAAAGCGAATAGTGAACTAGATATTATGATATATTAATCAAAAGTAATGAAAATATCAAAGTCTATTAGAGGAGGGAAAAAGGAGAGGAGAGCCGTGTGGTATGGTGAGACAACGGGTCTGTTTTTGCTCGATTTGCGTAATCTCCGTTGACGGATCGATAAAGTAACAAATATCTAAGATATTTGTATTATTTTAATCGAATCAATTAAAATATCCAATCGTGAGTGGAAAACGATGACATGGCCGCGTGACTCATGCCAAAGTCGAGTTTCGATTTTGTTGCGCGCTTTACGATGAGTCGGGAATAGTTAAATGACGTTCGGTTAAAACCGTAAACGTTATTATTTAAATTCCGAATAAATTCAAAATAATTATATTAAATTATGATAAATCTTAATAAATCTAAATAAAAATAAATCAAAAATATTATTATTTTTTTTTAAATAAAATTTCGGTCTTCAAAATCGCAAGACGAGTCGGGAAAAGTCAACGAAAGTCAAAATCGACTAAAAAGTCGGGAAAAGTCAAAAAGGCTTAAAAGTTCAGAAAAGTTTAAGACGACCTAAAAATAAATAAAAAGTCAATGACGACTTTAAAAAGTCAAGGAAAAGTCAAAGATGACCAAAAACGGTCTTTTCATGAAATCCCTCAAAAACTCCAAATACGAACGCGGAATTTCAAAATACGACTCCGAACAAAATTTCCTATTTTAAAAACTTAAGTTCTACTGAAAAGTATCCATAAGCTATTGCTTAAGCAAATTGGGTACTTTTCGGGTTGTTACAGCTTTACATCAAATCCTATCAACAAACCCGACTCAAGAGGTCAAGGGGGATGTTGGAAGTCAAGTCAAAGCAATGGGAGATGAAACGTTAGTCAAATACTTCTAGATGCCAACTTACCCGATCGGGTAAGTGTGTACTCGATCGGGGATGTGTGCTGATCCGAGCATGACGGCTACAACTTCCTACTTTTGTCCTATGTGTTTAATGCCCAACCTCTTCTCCACGAAAACCTAATGCTATATATAGATGCTCTAGCCCCTCTTCTCAAATCATCTCTCATATCCCTCTTACAATTCTCTTCTCTTCTCTTCTCTTCTTACATTTCTCCTTAGATTAGGAGGAGGGGGAACTAGCCTCCCTTCTCTCATTTTCTTCTTCTTTAGTCTTTTGTTCTTAGTTTATTTCTGTCCATTTCATATCAAAACTTTAGCTTAGATTAATAAGAATTTCATCCTTGTAATCTCCTTTGTGAGGTTCAAGCGTTGTAATTGGTGGATCGTTTATTATGTGCAAGGATTTTCTATTATTGTTATCATTATCGTCATCGATCGTCATATAAGTATTCCTAATTTATCCTTTGTTTATTGTTCTTTATTGTTTTCCATTTGATTGTTATTCTATATTCATACTTAGATTCGTTTTTATGTTGTTATAATCATAGTTTCATTTCTCATATTGTCATATAGTGTCGTTATTATCACCACATAGAGAGTCTAAATTATTGTTAAAATCAACTAAATATGCCTATCTTAACTTTCATTGTTAATATCATCTTAAATTTAAACATTATCATGAGTGAGTAGTCACCTTTCTAGGGTGTAGGGTAGCCATGTTAGATTGATTAAAAGATGTTAATTGGATAAAAGAAATTGTGCCTTTAAAACGTTGTGTCTATGCATGTTTGGATTGTAACGATAGTTAACAACTTCTGGCCGGAAATCATCGACTAAAATGGAATTCTTTTCCAAGGTAGACATACGAGAATTGAATAGACAAAGCATGACATGGTAGATTAAGACCTAGTAAATCGCCTAAAAAGCCTGCTAGACCATCTGATCTATGATTACAATGAACACATCATTCTTACGAACTCACAATGAATTATTTGCATGTTCCATATCCAATTTCATCAATATATCAATCTACATGTGTGAACCTACTTCCCTAGATGCTTTTCATCACTTGTTTTATTGTTTTCATTTCCATTTGCTTTTATTTCATTTTCGTTTATGCCTTGTAGTAGTTTAGAAACAAAATTTCCAAAACCCAGATATTCATTAGATAAAACCCAATTGCGAGACATCTCACATTCTATAGGAAACACCATCTCTCTGAGGATCGACCCCTACTTCCCTAATTACATTAATTTGTTGTTAGCCTAGTCTGGGTAATTTATCTTTGTATTGGGCTTGCGATAGGCCCGATCACTAGTCTTCCTTTGACTTGGGTTGATGTTTTCCTTTGAGAAACAAAATCAAAGTCCAAGATGAGTCCACTTGAGGAAGGATGTAACGGAATCATAATCAAATCATGAAATTTCTATCATCGGTTCCTCGTAAACTTGTATTCTAGTGCCTTTGCTCCATAAAGTAAGAAAATATAGCAAAACCGCTTCATTTCCTATAAAACGAGACAATGTACGCAAAACAACTAGAATAGCAATATTAGCTCGTTAATCACTTAACAAAGTGCATAAATCATATAGAAATCGAGCAAAAACGGGGGATAAATTAGTACAAAATATCGCTTATCAAGCGACTTATGTTTGAGAAGGTTTGGGACTTGACATACAGGCCAATAATAGGCATCCAAAAAACTCAAGTATACAATCCATCATATGATAAGACATAAGCATACATACTCTCACGGTAAATGGCACGCACTAGCATCGTGTACAATCCATCATATGATAAGACGTTTCCCAGAACCGTATACGATAAGACGTTTCGTATACTCATGACCTAGACAAACAGGTTCACGGGATAAAACGTTTCCCGTAATTATATACTATAAGACGTTTTGTATACTCGAGACTTAGACAAACATGTCCACGGGGTAAGACATTCCCCGGAATCGTGTACGATAAGAAGTTTCCCGATTCGACGAGCGTGGTATGACGTTCCACATCCAAGACTCGATCATACAAAGACATCGAGTGCCCCAAATTTGGCTAAACCACACGAAAGAGGCGGAAAGAGATCTATAGTCAAAAGTCAAGCTAGTACGCTACATGCAATGACACCACCTCGCAAAGATACAACATTTGACGGCCGGGTCGATCAACGCATTGCGTTCACCTCCTAACAGCGTCGTCATATCCCCACTAAAACATGCATATATGCATCAAGGATACACCTCCTCGTTTCGACATCCCAGTCTAACGAGCAAGGAGGTGTAGCCGGGGAATGAAAGTTCATACAACTCAACGATTAGTGCTCAAATCAAAACATAGGTAGAACCTGTAACACCTGCAAATATACCCTATTTTTATAGTAAAAATATTATACGGATACTTTTCAGCGAAATTTAGTTTTAGTTTAGAATTAAATTTTCCGTGTCTAGTTTAGAATTTCCGAGTTCGTTTTTGGACTTTACGCGAGATTTCGAGTAAGTTACGTCTTAAGACGTTATGGGCTTTTTCCCATATGTTTTTCCACTTACTCCTTATGCTCCCTTAACCCTAACTCACCCTCACATTCAATCTTCTTCTTCCTCACCAAGTAAACACCAAAACCCTAACCTCCATAATTGATCGATCTTAAAATCATCGCTACTTCTTCGTTACTCGCTCAAATTCACTCAAGTTCGTCTTACTCTTTCCCTCTCATCGTCCTCTATCTTAATTGGTAATAAAATTACCGTCTTCCTCGCTTTTCAATTTATCCGTCTTTCTCAAAGGTGAATTATATTCATCTTTTATAATCTAATTGTAGGTGGTGACCTCCAAGACCCCGACAAAGACTACATCTTGATAGAAGAGGACATCGACGCAGATTGAAGACGCGAAAAGGTAACGGTGAAGGATTACTCGATATCATTTACGTGTTTTAATGTGTTTTCTATGTTAGTAATCGTATTTAGAATAGGATTAGTAATCATAGGAATTATGTTGTTGATGACGGTTGTTGTTAGTTGATAATTGATAATGAAAATGGATGATTTGTGATGTTAGATGATGTTGTTGTATAATGAGCCTTAGTGAAAAATTTATGTTTTCGTGCAATATTGACCCCAGCCGACCGACCGGCAGCCGGTCAGCTGACCGGCTGGGGAGTGGCTGATGTTTAATTGTGTTACGTAAACGTTTTGGTATATAATTGGTCTCAGCCGGCCGACCGGCAGCCGGTCAGCCGACCGGCTGAGACACACACCACATTTGACTTATTTTATCGTATGACTTTGGTCCCAGCTGGGTAGCCGGCAACCGGTCCCTTTGACCGGTTGGGACACGCTGCATTTTCAGTTAAGTTTTCACATGATTTATGATGCCAGCCGGGTAGCCGGCAGCCGGTCCCCTTGACCGGCTGGCACACGCTGGAATTCTATTTACTTTTCGTTCTTATGTTTTCATTTATAATATTTCTGATGGTTAGTTTATCGTTTAAACTTACGTAATGACTTTAAATATTAATGTTTCGAATATATGATATTCCATTCGCTTGTATCGCATGTTTCGTGACGGTTTTTGATATGTCCCACTTTGAGTCGGTTTTACACATGTTACGGTTTGAGCACTAATTTTCTATGTGCTTTGTACTCTCATTCCCTTGGCTACCTCTTCGTTCATAAGGCTCGAATGTCGGAACGGGGAGTGTATCCGTACTTCTTAATTGCATGTGTTAGTGGGCATATGACGACGTTGTTGGGAGGCGAACGCTTTGCGTTGATCGACCCGGCCGTCAAATGTTGTATACTTGCGAGGTGGTGGCATTGCATGTAGCATACCGCTTGTTATAAGACTTGTGCTCTTTTCCGCCTCTTTCGTGAAGGTTGACCGAATTTGGGGTACTCGGCGTCTATGATTGACCGAGTCTTGGATGCGAAATGTTTATCGCATGTCGAATCGGAAAATGTTATTCCGAGAGTCTGGCCAGGTTTAGACTAGGATCGGATATTTATATCGTCGTCCTACCGGGAGGAAATTAGTCTACATATACGAAATGTAGCATCGTGTATGCGTTCAGGGCAATGTTTTATCCCGTGGATGCCTTTTAATCATACTTGCAGGGACACGGTGCTAGTGCGTGTCATTTACCGTGAGAGATGTCGTCAACGTATTGTACGTTTGGTTGGATGATTATATGATTGGTTTATTCGTGATCTTTGGATGACTTGGCATGGTTTGTTTGTCGAGTCTCAATCTTATCAAACTTATGCCGCTAACGGTGAGATGCAAGCCCTAGTGAGTGTATGGTTGCCTAAGAGTGTCTTCCTTGAGTTCTATCTATAGCATGATGGTTACGGATTTGTACTCCATGTACCGATATCTTTACATATTGAATTGCCTATTTATCCTTCTCATATTTCACAAGTATATCTATATATGCATGCTTCTACTTTTGTATTTCCGTTTATGTACGTTTAATGTGATATGGCTGGGAGAACCCGGAGTTACTCCCCACTGACTGTGGCGTTCATGTTTTTCATGGATGAATAGGTTACTTGATTGGATGGCTTTTTGCTTGTGGTATTTTGGGTTTGGGTGTGAGCTAAACAACCTCTAGACGTTGTTTAGCTAGTTGCTAATAACTTTGATGTTGGATAGCATTTTGAGAGACTACGTCTCTTGTAGTATTTTATATTTTTGGTTTGTAATTATTGACATTCCTCGTACCTTTCTATTTGCATGTAAAAAGTTTTAAAACCACCGTATTTTCCGCTATATAAATCACATGCTTGTTATGTTTTATTTCCGCATTCGCGAGGGTTGTCACAGTTGGTATCAGAGCTTTATCGCTCCCGACGCACATACGTGAACCCTAAACTTAAACTACTTGACCTTGAAATAATAAATGAGAGATGGGTAGAAGTTAAGGACTTTACTTGGTAGTCTATTTGTTTGTGCTAAGTGTTAGGATTAACTCGTTTTGTTTTTGTTTCTTATAAAGATGGTTAGACCTCGAGTAGTATAAAACGTTATGCTAGAAGCTCTTACGCAAGTGTTGAAGAATCAACAAGATGCGGCTATTGCCCAAGCCAACCAAGTTCCCCCTCGTAGAGAAGATAACCACCAAGGAGGCTACGCTTGGGTGGCTAGCCAAATAGCTAGAAGCAAGATTATACCCTATGGTGGAGATTCGGACCCTACCGAGCTATCGGAATGGTTTCGAGAAATGAAGAAGCAATTTGATTTATACCAAGTCCGTGAAGAGGACAAGGTAAGGATTTCCAAGCACTTCCTTGTAAGGGAAGCAGATAATTGGTGGGCGATTACTTGTGCCACCGCTACTCTTGAAGACGACTTCAATTGGGCTTGTTTCAAAGCTCTAGTTGAAGGTCGATTTTATCCTAAGGAGCTCAAGCAACAAAGACTCAAGGATTTATTGACTTCAAGCAAGGTAACTTGTCGGCACAAGACTTCACTACGGAGTTCAACAAGCTTGCTCACTTTGCTCCGAGGCTTATCAAAGATGGCGAGGACCGATCTTTCTATTACCGCAACAAGCTTAGTGCTTTACTCCAAAGTAAAGTGAGGAAAAACACTACTTCCTTTGGGGATTTATATGATGATGCTCTATGGGCCGAGAACTCTATGAAGGCCATCAAGGATGAAGCTATGATGAAGAATCCCTCTCCTTCCTTCACTCCTAGGCCTAATTTCTATGGGAAGAGGTTGTTTACTCCGTCTTCCTCCAACTCTTATGCCAGCAAGAGGAGATTCAATCCTCCATTAAATGCAAATGCAAGAGCTCCCGCTCCTTTCATTCCCCGAGCTACTTCTAATGTGGCTCATAAGCCATATGCTCCTCCTCAAGCTCAAGGTCGCTTTTGCAACCGATGTAGGCAACCACACCACCCCGGTGTAGCATGTTACAACCAACCTAAGGGTTCTATCTTCGTTCTGAGCCGAGCCGAAGCCGATGCTCATCCGGAGATAATTACGGGTATGTTCTCAATCTTAGAGCAACCGTGTCTTATTCTATTTGATACCGGTGCTTCTATGTCCTTTGTGTCTTCAACTTATGCTAATAAATTAATAATCGAGCCTACTTCTAGTGAGGATACTCCTATATCCTTACCATCCGGAGAAATTATCTCTTGTTCTACTCTTTATCCTAATGTTCCAATATCTATTTCGGGTGCTATCTTTCCCGCAAATCTCCTTAAGTTTCCTCTAGGAGAGTTCGATATAATTCTAGGTATTGATTGGTTAGCATTGTACAATGCTAGGTTCGAGTGTAGAGATCAAAAGATTTATTTAAAGAGTCCTTTAGGAGTTAGAATAACCTATAAGGGATCTCATCCCCGAAAGGGTGTGTCTTTGATTTCCACAATGAAATTGGTGAGTATGGTAAGAAAGGGTCACCAAGCATACTTGTGTATTGTGACTTCTACAACTACCTCTTTGCCAAATATTGAAGATGTGCCTATAGTTCGTGAATTTGTTGATGTATTCCCTGAAGACTTGCCCGGGATCCCTCCCGAGCGTGATGTTGAGTTTTCTATTGATCTTGTATCTGGTTCTGGACCCATAGCCAAAGCTCCTTACTGTATGGCTCCAACCGAATTGAAAGAGTTAAGGAAGCAACTTGATGATATGATTGAGAAGGGTTTTATTCGACCAAGTGCCTCGCCTTGGGGTGCTCCCGTTCTCTTTGTGAAGAAGAAATATGGTTCTATGAGGCTTTGTATTGATTACCGTGAGTTGAACCGGATTACAATCAAGAATAGGTATCCTTTACCAAGGACTGAAGATTTGTTTGATCAACTAAAGGGTGCTTCTACTTTTTCCAAGATTGATTTGAGATCCGGATATCACCAAATTCCCGTTTGTGATGTTGATATACCGAAGACCGCTTTTAGTACAAGATATGGTCATTATGAGTTCAAGGTGATGCCATTTGGATTGACTAATGCTCCCGCTATTTTCATGGATCAAATGAACCGCACATTAAGTGAATATCTTGACAAGTGTGTGGTGGTGTTCATTGACGACATCCTTATTTTCTCCAAGACCGAAGAAGAGCATGCTATTCATCTAAGGACTATTTTGAGTGTTCTTCGTCGTCAAAAGTGGTTTGCCAAATTCTCCAAGTGTGAATTTTGGTTACCTAAGGTTTCCTTTCTTGGGCATGTAATTTCTAAAGAAGGTGTAATGGTGGATCCTTCTAAAATTGAGGCCGTTGTTGATTGGAAGAGTCCGACCGATGTTAGAGAGGTCCGAAGTTTTCTTGGTTTAGCTGGTTATTACCGTAGATTTGTCAAGGATTTCTCAAAGCTTGCTAGACCGATGACCCAATTGTTGAAGAAAGAAACCAAGTTCCTATGGAATGAAGCTTGTGAAGCCGCTTTTCAAGAGTTAAAGAAAAGGTTGACGACCGCCCCGGTGTTGACTTTGCCTGAAGATGGTGTAGACTTTGATGTCTATTGTGATGCTTCCAAGATGGGATTGGATTGTGTACTTATGCAAAGTAGGAAAGTGGTGGCTTATGCTTCGAGACAGTTGAGAGTTCATGAAGTGAACTACCCTGCTCATGATTTGGAATTAGCCGCCGTGGTTCATGCTTTGAAAGTGTGGCGACACTACCTTATTGGTGTTCATTGTCATATATTCACCGATCACAAAAGTTTGAAGTACATATTTACTCAAAAGGAGTTGAATATGAGACAAAGAAGATGGTTGGAATTGGTGAATGATTATGATTTTGAGTTGTTTTACCATGAAGGGAAGGCTAATGTTGTTGTCGATGCTCTTAGTAGGAAATCATCTCATTCCTTGAATGCTATGCGGGTATTACCCGATGATCTTTGTATTGAGTTTCGAAAGTTGAAGTTGGAATTCGTGGAGCGTGGATTTGATTATGTTGGTGCTATGACTGCCAAACCTGTTTTTCTCCGTGAGATCCGCGAAAGCCAAGTTGATGATCTTACCTACAAGTCTATTCAAGCCAAACTTCTTGAAGGTAAAGCTAAAGATTTCAAGTTTGACGATAAAGGTGTTCTTCGATTCCATGGCCGTTTGTTTGTGCCTAATGCTCTTGATTTGAGAAAGCGAGTTCTTGATGAAGCTCATCTTTCCCCTTATTCTATTCACCCCGGAGGTGATAAGATGTATAAAGATTTGAAGCTACAATTTTGGTGGCCGAATTTGAAAGGCGATGTTGTGTCTTATGTTGGAAGATGTCTTACTTGCCAACAAGTGAAGATTGAACACAAGAGGCCCGGTGGATTGCTACAAACTTTGGATATTCCACTATGGAAGTGGGAATCTATTTCCATGGATTTTGTTATGGCTTTGCCAAGGACCGTTGGAAGTAAAGATGCCGTTTGGGTTGTTGTTGATCGTTTGACCAAGTGTGCTAGATTCATCCCGATCAAAGAGACTTGGAGTTTAGATCGACTAGCGAAAGCCTATGTTGATGAGATCGTTAGATACCATGGTGTTCCCAAGGAGATTATATCCGACCGAGATCCGAGGTTTTGTTCAAGATTTTGGAAGGCTTTACAAGAAGCCATGGGTAGTAAATTGTTGATGAGTACAGCATTTCATGCCGCTACCGATGGTCAGACCGAGAGGACTATTCAGACTTTGGAAGACTTGCTTAGGGCTTGTGCACTCGACTTCCAATTTAGTTGGATAAAAAGTCTACCGTTGGTGGAGTTTTCTTACAACAATAGTTATCATGCCTCGATCAAGATGGCTCCTTATGAAACTCTTTATGGAAGAAAATGTCGAAGTCCTATATGTTGGAATCAATTGAGTGATGTTCATGACTTAGGCCCCGATGTTCTTGTTGAGACTATTGATCATGTGAAGGTCATTCGTGATAGAATGAAAGCCGCTCAAGATCGACAAAAATCTTATGCCGATGTCCGAAGAAGACCGTTAGAATTTGAAGTTGGAGATAAAGTATTCTTGAAAGTATCTCCAATGAAGGGTGTTAAACGGTTTGGTGTAAAGGGTAAATTGAGCCCGAAATACATTGGACCCTTTGATATTTTAAAAAAGATTGGTGTCGTTGCTTATAAGTTGGACTTGCCCCCGAATTTGGCTAAGGTTCATGATGTATTCCATGTTTCTCAATTGAGAAAGTACGTTAGTGATCCAAGCCATGCCTTTCAAACGGAAATGCCCGAGCTTGAACCGAATTTATCCTTTGAAGAGAAGCCAATCCGCATCCTAGATCGCAAGTATAAGAAGTTGAGAAGTAAAGTGGTTCCTTTAGTGAAAATCTTGTGGAGATGTGCCAATGTTGAAGAAGAAACGTGGGAAACGGAAGCTTCTATGCGTAGTAAATATCCAAGCCTGTTCGATTAAGGTATCTTTCTTTCGCTCAAGTTTCGAGGGCGAAACTTTTTAAAAGGTCGGGTGATTGTAACACCCGTAAATGTACCCTATTTTTATAGTAAAAATATTATACGGATACTTTTCAACGAAATTTAGTTTTAGTTTAGAATTAAATTTTCCGTGTCTAGTTTAGAATTTCCGTGTTCGTTTTTGGACTTTACGCGAGATTTCGAGTAAGTTAAGTCTTAAGACGTTATGGGCTTTTTCCCATATGTTTTTCCACTTACTCCTTATGCTCCCTTAACCCTAACTCACCCTCACATTCAATATTCTTCTTCCTCACCAAGTAAACACCAAAACCCTAACCTCCATAATTGATCGATCTTAAAATCATCGCTACTTCTTCGTTACTCGCTCAAATTCACTCAAGTTCGTCTTATTCTTTCCCTCTCATCGTCTTCTATCTTAATTGGTAATAAAATTACCGTCTTCCTCACTTTTCAATTTATCCATCTTTCTTAAAGGTGAATTATATTCATCTTTTATTATCTAATTGTAGGTGGTGACCTCCAAGACCCCGACAAAGACTACTTCTTGATAGAAGAGGACATCGACGCGGATTGAAGACGCGAAAAGGTAACGGTGAAGGGTTACTCGATATTATTTACGTGTTTTAATGTGTTTTCTATGTTAGTAATCGTTTTTAGAATAGGATTAGTAATCATAGGAATTATGTTGTTGATGATGGTTGTTGTTAGTTGATAATTGATAATGAAAATGGATGATTTGTGATGTTAGATGATGTTGTTGTATAATGAGCCTTAGTGAAAAATTGATGTTTTCGTGCAATATTGACCCCAGCCGGCCGACCGGCAGCCGGTTTGCTGACCGGCTGGGGAGTGGCTGATGTTTAATTGTGTTACGTAAACGTTTTGGTATATAATTGGTCTCAACCGGCCGACCGGCAGCTGGTCAGCCGACCGGCAGAGACACACACCACATTTGACTTATTTTCTCATATGACTTTGGTCCCAGCCGGCAGCCGGTCCCTTTGACCGGCTGGGACACGCTGCATTTTCAGTTAAGTTTTCACATGATTTATGATGCCAGCCGGGTAGCCGGCAGCCGATCCCCTTGACCGGCTGGCACACGCTGGAATTCTATTTACTTTTCGTTCTTATGTTTTCATTTATAATATTTCCGATGGTTTTTATCGTATAAATTTACGTAATGACTTTAAATATTAATGTTTCGAATATATGATATTCCATTCGCTTGTATCGCATGTTTCGTGACGGTTTTTGATATGTCCCACTTTGAGTCGGTTTTACACATGTTACGGTTTGAGCACTAATTTTCTATGTGCTTTGTACTCTCATTCCCTTGGCTACCTCTTTGTTCGTAAGGCTGGAATGTCGGAACGGGGAGTGTATCCTTACTGCTTAATTGCATGTGTTAGTAGGCATATGACGACGTTGTTGGGAGGCGAACGCTTTGCGTTGATCGACCCGGCCGTCAAATGTTGTATACTTGCGAGGTGGTGTCATTGCATGTAGCGTACCGCTTGTTGTGAGGCTTGTGCTCTTTTCCGCCTCTTTCGTGAAGGTTGACCGAATTTGGGGTACTCGGCGTCTATGATTGACCGAGTCTTGGATGCGAAATGTTTATCGCATGTCGAATCAGAAAATGTTATTCCGAGAGTCTGGCCAGGTTTAGACTAGGATCGGATATTTATATCGTCGTCCTACCAGAGGAAATTAGTCTACATATACGAAATGTATTGAATCGTGTATGCGTTCAGGGCAATGTTTTATCCCGTGGATGCCTTTTAATCATACTTGCATGTACACGGTGCTTGTGCATGTCATTTACCGTGAGAGATGTCGTCAACGTATTGTACGTTTGAATGGATGGTTATATGATTGATTACTTGTGATCTTTGCATGACTTGGCATGGTTTGTTTGTCGAGTCTCAATCTTATCAAACTTATGCCGCTAACGGTGAGATGCAAGTTCTAGTTAGTGTATGGTTGCCTAAGAGTGTCTTCCCCGAGTTCTATCTATAGCATGATGGTTACGGATTTGTACTCCATGTACCGATATCTTTACATATTGAATTGCCTATTTATCCTTCTCGTATTTCACGTGTATATCTATATATGCATGCTTCTACTTTTGTATTTCCGTTTATGTACGTTTAATGTGATATGGCTGGGAGAACCCGGAGTTACTCCCCACTGACTGTGGCGTTCATGTTTTTCATGGATGAACAGGTTGCCAGATTGGATGGCTTTTTGCTTGTGGTATTTTGGGTTCGGGTGTGAGCTAGCGGGCGTTAGCCTGGATGAGTCACCTCTAGACGTTGTTTAGCTAGTTGCTAATAACGTTGATGTTGGATAGCATTTTGAGAGACTACGTCTCTTGTAGTATTTTATATTTTTGGTTTGTAATTATTGACATTCCTCGTACCTTTCTATTTTCATGTAAAAAGTTTTAAAAACACCGTATTTTCCGCTATATAAATCACATGCTCTTTATGTTTTATTTCCGCATTGGCGAGGGTTGTCACAGAACCGACTTAAAGGGGGACATATCAAAAACCGTCACAAAACATGTGATATAAGCATATGAGATACCATACATTCTAAACATGAATATTTAATGTTATTACGTAAGTTTATAAGATAAACAAACCATACAAACTATTACATGTGAACTCATATGGAAAAGAAATGAGAATAAGCTACAAGAGTAGCCAGCCGGTCAGGGGACCGGCCGCCGGCTACCCGGCTTGCACTACAGCAACACGAAACAACACAACAAAAATACAGGGGATCCCCGGCTGGGGACGCATGCCAATTTAGAGGAAAGAAGGCAAAATGGGGAAGGGGAAGTCTCAGCCGGTCGGCCGGCTGACGGGTGGCTGGTTGGGACTCACATACTATCAGAAATTCACAATTTATAGGAGGTGTCCCAGCCGGTCAGCTGACCGGCAGCCGGCCGACTGGCTGGGAACTACGCAATACCAAAATTCTTCAAAAATGTCAATTCACATCAGACGCGTTCCCAACTCAATTTCCATGGTTACTCATCCAATTCCAACAACATTTACTAACATCAAACCACAGTAAATGCATATTAATCATCACCAATCATTGGGTAAACATCTATTAAAGCAAACACAACATATTTATTGTCCAACACAAGTTCCAACATGTTAAACGAGCATAATTAACCACTTGAATACAACTTAATATATGATTAGTGAAAGAAAGCATGGAGGATGGAATTCACACTTATGAAAGGGCAACACGTATGTTTCTTCATAAATTTCAAGCAAAGATTGTATCTTTCCTACTAAAAGTATCATTAAAATATTCAAAACGTAAATTGATATCGAGTAACCCTTCACCGTTACCTTTTTGCGTCTTGAATTTCCTTCAAGCTCTTCTTCTATAAGGAAGTAGTCTCTCTCCGGATCTTCTAAGTCTCCTCCTTACTAGGAAGAGGAGAAGAAAAGAAAGAGAATAAGCTAAGAATCAATGAATTTAGATGAGAAATGAGGGAGTTATGGTAGGATTTAGGTGGAGACGCTTAGGCTCAACAATGGTTAGTATGGAGGCTAGGGTTTTGGGGTTTGGTGAGGGTGATGGAGAGGAAATGTTGTTGAGATTTGTGAGTGGAAAATGAGTATGACATGGGCCAAATGAGTGAGTGGAAAAATAGGACAGCCCAATATTAGGTTGGGAATCTTACCCACATGAAATTTCGAGTAGAATCCGATTACCGGCTCGGATTTACTAACTTAGACAAGGAAAACTAAGTTTTATTCTAAATCTAAAATTACGCTAACTAATAATGATATAATATTATTAAAATAAAATATGGTACATTTGCAGGTGTTACAATCACCCCATCTTTTAAAAAGTTCCGCCCTCGAAACTTTCGAGTAGAAAACAAAAGTATCGAAGCGAGAATCGGTTTTCAAAATTAACACGAAAGCTTTTACAAGGGAAACATTTATGAAACATGGCTCTTCTCGAAAACGGTTTAAGGAGATTTTTCATAAGTGCGAAACTTTATTTATAGATCAAAAGAGTGCCCGTCGCGAACAAGAATTCTAGTTATCCAAATCAAATCAATGTCAAAATAGTAAAATCGAAAATTGAAACGAGCGTTAGTAAGTGCAGGACTAGTCACCAGACGTTTCCAATAACAAGTCCAAACATCAAACCAAACGCAAAATCCAAATACAAAAGCAAAAGAAATCCATTTTCTCCATAAAGAAGGTACACAATCCATCTTTAGACGTCTTTGAAAAGTCAAATTAGAAATACAATATGGAAATTTGAAGGTTTTCTCAAAAATAAAATCAAAATAACAAGACATTACACGTACATAGAGCGACTCGAACATCAAAATCACAAATCACGATACTAAGAGGTATGTCCAACGAGTAAAACGGGCTTAAAAGGTGAAAGATTGAAGAGTAGCAAATTGAGCAAGGGTCAATTCGAGGTATAAAGAAAGAGATGAAATCCAAAACTATCTTTCATCCATGATCATTCAAAGGTCGCTCGCAACTCGACATCACCAACTTCACGAATAAACTAGTCCTCAAGAGAATGCAATTTACCCAAGTTACCCTCAACATTTTCAATCATTAGATTCCTACTAAAATCTTTCATAACCACGAGACCTCAAGTCACTAACCTAGTCATTCAAATCCAATTAACAACAACTAAGGTCCCTTGACATGCCAAAGTCCATAATTCCATGTTATTCCAAAACTCTTTATCCTAAATTTACATAAGGGACTTTCTCGCCCTCAAAAGTCAAATCACAATACCTCAAGAGAGATAAAGTACTAATCCCAAATCACTTATATTTTGCCAAACACATGGTATCGCGATCATTAATCAAATTATTTAGTTCATTAAAACTCAATGTGCATCGGTCTTCGCTTAAGAAAATATTCCTCAAGTTTGGTCACCAAATCAAAATTACACAAAGTAAATATACCTGTTAGGGTCCAACATTTAAAGACAATAAATTCCCAAATAACCTTTAAAGTAGTCACTATAATCCTCAACACAAACAAACTATCATCACGCTCAATTCGATCCTCAAAATGATATTGCAACATCAAGTTTCAAAGTCTAAAACCAACAAGAGAGGTTCAACCTAAGTTTATCCTCAATTCCTTATAATCAACTAAACATGAAACTAGCTCAACAGGGCGGGTAGGTACCATATTAACCTACCATATTAGAAACATCCTCAAAACACATCTACTAACTCCTTACATTAGCTAATAAGAGAATAGGGAAGGCGAACCTGATACAAGGAACGCCAGGAGGCATCATCAAATGACTACGATAAGATGGAAAAGATGAAGGCGGAAAAAGGGAGACGAGGATGATCTAAGGAAGTGAACCTACCGGTCACGATCTCCGGGAGAGCTTCGGCTCGGATGAGTACATAGATGGATCCTTTAGCTTTGGCACCGGGTGTGGGAGTCTGACGTGTTGGAGTAGGTGTCCTCCACAATAGTGTGCAACATAATAAATCTCATTTAAGGAATATAATTGGGATATTTATTGGCTATATATATGATTAGTCAGTTGATTAACGTAAATCAATAACGGTTGGCTGACTAGAGTTTGACGTTATTGTCGTATGACAGTGGTGATAACCTGATCCCTTTCGGTCACACCTATAGGATGAAATCCAAATAGTAACTAATTATTTGTATATGATACAGTTAATTAGTACATTACATATATTAGATATGTACGAGAGTTATTTGTTAGAAATTGAGTTAAGAACTCAAATTCGATTAAGTTTAATTTTCAATTATGCGATAATTGACTAATATATTTATATCTTATTTTAATATGATTAAATAAGATTTAACTTAGTAATTAATCGTTAAATTACTAAATTAGTTGAGGTTTTGAGATAGAGGTAATTAGTTAATTATATTTACAAGGAGTTGTAAAATAAATTAACTAAGCATTGTGGGACCCATTATATATTGATATAATGGTAAAATATTACTTAAACGTTAAGTACATATTGTTTATTAATTTGTGTCATATAATTGTTATATGATCAAAATACCACTTAATTATACAAGATAATTAAACATATGATTAATAAGTATTTGTGGGACAAATATCAAAAATCAAAATGGACCATATAAGGCCATAGTGGCCGGTCATATTGTAAGTGGTAAGGTGATGATTGTTGTTCTTATTCATACTCACAAGTCACCAAGTGAAAGTGACATAACAAGTACACCATAATCATCACTTATACTACAACACAACACCGCTTTGCATGGCAATAAAATAAGAAGAAAAAATCACTCACTTGGTGATCATAGGGGCCGGCCCTCTTGTCCTTAAATAGAACAATTGTTGTTCAATTTATCACAAGTTCATTCTTGCTTATTTTTCATTCATCTCTCAAAACTCATCTTCTCTCTAAAAATTCTCAAAATACTAATATTTACTAAGTATTACTAGTATAGTAATATATTCTAATATTAGTAGTATAATATCTATCTTATTATCTAGTTAATAATAAGGGTAGATTATTTGGTGTCATCTTGGTGCAACTTGAAGGAGGTCTTCTAGTTTGGAGATTATTATTTTTAATCCATATTAATAGCTCAAGAACAACAAGAAGGAATTCTTATTATGCCCATTTAATTTCCATATCAATGTGAGGAAATTTCTTCTTTTATATAAATGTCTTTATATTTGCATGCATGTTACATAGATCATTAAATACTAAATTAACATGTAATTTAGTAACTAATTAGAGGAGTCTAATTAAGGTCTATGGACTTTCATGTGGTATTAGAGCTAGCTTGTAGCATGCATGTTCATTTTGGACAATTTTATTAAAAGTTATAAGATAACTAATAAATCAAAAATTTGAGTTCAAATATGATTCAGCCGAAAATATTTGGTGCATGTATACCTACTGACCTCAAAATGTTTGTGGTCAAATTTCATGATTATAGGGATTGATTTTCTATTTATTTTGATTTTTGGCTTTTAAACCGAGCTAACATGCCTTTTATGAGTTAAAAGATAACTAAAAATAGTTGCATGTTGCTTCTGGCCATAAACTTTTAATATGATCTCACATGCATATCTTAAATATTTTATGTAAAATTTCGTGACTTTTAATTAAGTGTTGCATGTTTATTGATTTTTATACGATAAAAGTCGATAATATGAGATTATAATGTTCATAAAACTGAAACGTCCATTTCCGGTCTTGAAAATTTTTGCTACATTTTACATTCTGATGTTGATCACCTTGGTGAAATTTAATAATTTTTTTAATTGTTTTACTATATTTAATGATTTTTATTTGATAAAACCATTAAATACAAAGCTATTTGTTCATAAAATTAATTTAAATTTTTTGAGAAAATGTTTTTTATTTTTATAGTTCCTGTAAATGTTCCAGAATATAAAAATTTTTGGTTTCAAATTTTTATGATGTTTATATTATATTTTGGGTTTATTTCATAATTGTTATGATTAAACCGTTATATTTAGCAAATGAAATCAAATCAATCTAATTAATGACCAACAAAATTATTAGGGACTAATTTTGAGTTCTAAAATATTTTATTTAATTAGTTTGAATTTAAATGAGATTTAAATGTTGATATTGATTTTTAATGGTTAAAAATCAATAAATCCCGTAAAATCGAGCTACAATGAGCATGAATGTGTTTAGGGCGATTTTGGCATGAATTTTGCAGCAATTTATTTTATTTATGGTTGAATGAATGAATGTCATTTATTTAATAATTTATGCAAATTTTGTACCTAGTATGGCCTAGTTATTTTTTAATCGTTATTACCCGTAATGTAAGGGAATAACGGTTTGGTTGTAATTTTATTGCGATCTCGTATCGCCGGTTTGTATAATTTAATAATTTATTTTATAGAATAAATGTATAATAGGAATTTGTATATTTGTAATTATTTTTATGAAGACCGGTGACTCCCTCAAGACGGTGCCATTTTGGAAGGTGTTCCAAGTGAAGAGGCAAGGGACCAAGGAGTTGGTTTCCGAATTTGTAATTATCTAGTTAATTTGATTAGCTAGGTGGCCATACTAGGATTTTATCGTTGCTTGGTTGCTTGCTTTATTTCCGCTCATGCCAAAATCGTCACACATGCATTTTAATTTTCCGTTATTGTCCATTCAACGTTATTCACAATTCACCGACTTAGTTCACTTATAGGAAATTAATAACTAAATTGACAAGATCTCTCACATATTTAAAAATTGAGATTAGCCTTACCAATTAGTAACACCTATGAATCCCGTGTTCATTAGGGCTACCACGCTCGTTGGTCCCTTTTTACCTCGGGTAAGTAGGGTGATACCATCACAAGCTAAAATTGGATTGGACTCAACGTGATAAGCATTATCTTGGGACTAGGAGATGGATTTAGTTGAAATCCGTCAACCAAGAGTTTTAAGAGTAGCATTAGTCAAGTAATGACTTACCATTTCTAGATAAAGGTAGCATGCAATGACTATTTTTATTTAAAGATGGGTCTTGGAATCATTTATATAATTTAGTGAGAGGTCATTATATAAATGCTAAACTTGTTAAAATGTTTTTCAAGTAAATTAACAATGAATGTTTATATATTTCTTTTTGTTGTAGTAACCATATTCGCACAATGTCAACTTCATCCAACAACGCAACCTTGGGTAAGGACTCATGGTTGAGATCCGTGATGGACAAGTGTGTCCTAAAAGATGACGGAAGTAACTTCGTTGAATGGGAGTCAACGATCAAGAGCGCCGCGTTATCCGATAACGTGCTTCGCTACTTGGTCAAAGTGCCCCCAACCGAACCCGCGCCAAGATCATCCGTGGTAGTTCGGGCCGAATATGACCTTTATTTGAAGGTTGCTAATGACGTCAAGAATGTCTTGATTTGGTCAATCTCACCCAAACTCAAACTCCAATTGATATCTCTCAATGCATATGCGATATTCACGAGGATTACGTCGATGTTTTCGCAAGCCCCTCAAATTCTCCAATACGAGGCAGCTACGAAATTCTTCGACACCAAGCTTCAAAGAGGCCAAAACGCTGGCCCACACGTGCTCAAAATGGCTGAGCACGCGGACACCTTAGAGCGTCTAGGGTGCAAAATTTCGAAGCAATTGGTGGTGGGTAAAATCTTTCATTCACTCACACCAAAGTTCATCCAATTTAGGGTGAACTATAACATGAATGGTATGGACAAGAGTTTCCATGAACTCCATGCACTCCTCACCCAAGCGGAGAGGGACATGGAGGCTAGTGGGAGTGAACCCAAGGACGTTCTTTCAATGAAAATGAAAAACATGAACCTTGGGGTGAGAAAGGACAGGGGAAAGGGTAAGACTCTTTTCAAAAAAGTCGGCAAGGGAAAGGGAAAGGTCTTTTATAAGTCCAAGCCCAAAGTCAACAAACACGCAGAGGCGGATTGCTATTATTGTAATGACAAAGGGCAATGGAAACGCAATTGCCCCAAATACTTGAAAGACAAGAAGGACGGTTGTGTGACAACGTCAGGTAAAATTCTTTCATCACTTTATATGATAGATATTAACTTTGATAGTACATCTTCTTGGGTATTTGATACCGGTTGTGGTTCTCACCTTTGTAATCATGTACAGGGGCTGAAGGACGTGTAAGCACTAGCCAAGGGTGACGTGGACCTGCGCATGGGAAATGGAGCTAAGGTAGCCGCAGTTTCCGTGGGCACCTACGTTCTTCTTTTGCCTAATGGTTTAGAGTTATATTTAAATAATTGCTATTATGTACCAACTCTTACCAAGAACATTATCTCCATTTCCGTGTTAGACATGGAAGGATTTTCATTTTGTATTAAGAACAATCGTTGTACTTTTTCTTTAAATGAAATGGTTTATGGCGAGGCCATTTCTATTGGAGGTATTTATGTTCTAGATATTGCAAAATAGGTCTATCATGTACAAAACAAGAAGCTCAAAACAGGTGAACCTAATCAATCATACCTTTGGCATTGTCGTTTAGGGCACATAAACGAACGACGCATAAAGAGACTTGTTTCATCTAAAGTACTCAAACCATTCGATTACGAATCTTATGGCGTATGCGAATCTTGTCTTCTAGGCAAGATGACTCGTGCTCCTTTTACGGGAAAAGGGACACGAGCAAGTGAAGTATTAGGACTTATACATACGGATGTATGCGGTCCAATGACTATCCAAGCTAGAGGTGGTTATCACTACTTCATTACTTTTACCGACGACTTGAGTAGATATGGATATGTCTACTTGATGAGGCATAAAAGTGATGCTTTTGAAAAATTCAAAGAATTTCAAAAAGACGTAGAAAACCAATTGAATAAAAAGATTAAAGCCCTACGATCCGATCGTGGTGGTGAATACTTGAACAATGAATTTGATTCACACCTAAAAGATTGTGGTATAGTATCACAATGGACTTGTCCTGGAACACCTCAATTAAATGGTGTGTCCGAAAGGAGAAATCGAACTTTATTAGATATGGTTCGATCTATGATGAGTCTGATAGAGCTTCCTGATTATTTTTGGGGTTTTGCTATCTTATCTGCAATATTTTCACTAAATCGAAGCCCGACTAAAGAGGCAAACAAGACTCCATATGAGATATGGACAGGGAAAGTCCCTTATTTGTCGTTTATGAGAATTTGGGGATGTGAAGCTTTTGTTAAGAATAAGTCTGACGATAAACTCGCACCCAAATCTGACAAATGTCTGTTTGTAGGATATCCAAAGGAATCACATGCTTATTACTTCTACAATAAACACGAGGACAAAGTGTTTTCTGTCTCGTGATGCAATCTTTTTAGAAAATGATTTTATTTCTAAAAGACAGAGTGGGAGAAAATTTGAACTTGATGAAGTCCATGAGCCACAAACCGAAAAGGACGACAAGGAAAACGTTCCCTCTTCGTCTGGCACGGTCATTATTCCTTCGGAACCTAGGAGGTCAAGCAGAATTAATCATCAACCTGATAGATACCTTGGTATTATAGAGGAAGGTGATGACTATAATGTGTTACTTTTTGAAAGCAACGAACCTACTACCTACAAAGCAGTCATTTGTAGTCCCGACTCAAAGCTATGGCTAGGAGCCATGCAATCCGAAATGGATTCTATGTACGACAATAAAGTATGGGACTTGGTTGATTTACCTAAGGAGGTAAGACCTCTTCAGTGTAAGCGGATCTATAAGATCAAAAGTGGCATAGATAAACATAATGATGTTTACAAAGCTAGATTGGTTGCAAAAGGGTTCACCCAAGTTCATGGTCTTCACTATGATGAAACCTTCGCCCCAGTCGCCATGCTTCGATCCATAAGGATTATCTTAGCAGTTGCCGCATTTCATAATTATGAGATTTGGCAAATGGATGTCAAAACCGCCTTCTTGAATAGGATTCTAGAAGAAGAAGTGTACATGACACAACCTGAAGGTTTTGTGGATCCATCAAACCCTAAGAAGGTATTCAAACTTAAGAGATCCATCTATGGTCTTAAACAAGCATCCAGGAGTTGGAATCATCGTTTCAATCATGTAATTAAACAAAATGGTTTCACTCGAAGCGTCGAGGAACCATGTTTATACATGAAGTTTAGTGGGAGTAAAGTAACTTTTCTAGTCTTGTATGTAGATGACATACTACTAATTGGGAATGATATTCCAATGCTCACTTCTGTGAAGGAGTGGCTAGGGATACATTTTCAAATGAAAGACCTAGGAGAGGCCCAGCGCATCTTAGGTATCCGGATCTATAGGGATAGATCTAAAAGGATACTAGCATTAAGTCAGGAAACTTATATTGATAAGATTCTTGATCGGTTCAACATGAAAGACTCTAAGAGAGGCTTTCTTCCTTTGGGAAGTGGGATCACTTTGAGTAAGTCAGAGTGCCCTACGAAACCCGAGGAGATTGAACGCATGAAATTGATCCCTTACGCATCTGTTGTTGGATCAATCATGTATGTTATGATGTGCACTCGTCCCGATGTTGCATATGCTTTGAGCATGACAAGTCGTTACCAAGCAAATCCAGGTGAGAGTCACTGGATAGCCGTAAAGAACATCCTTAAGTACTTAAGAAGGACTAAGGATTCATTCTTAGTGTTTGGAGGCGAGACTGAGTTACGTGTAAAGGGTTACACAGATGCCAGTTTCCAAACAGATAGGGATGAAATGAAATCCCAATCCGGCTACGTTTATATGATGAATGGAGGAGCTGTTTGCTGGAAGAGTTTCAAGCAAAGCGTTACAGCGGATTCTACAACAGAAGCATAGTACCTTGCAGCGTCTGAAGCTGCAAAGGAAGCTGTGTGGATTCGGCAATTTTTGGAAGGACTAACAGTAGTCCCTACTGCCAAAGATCCTATCACGATTTATTGTGATAACAGTGGGGCTATTTTTCAAGCAAAAGAGCCCAAGTCTAGTAATAAGTCTAGACATGTACTTAAGAAATATCATGTAATTAGAGATTACGTGGACAGAAAGAAAATTGACATTTGTAAGGTTGGGACAGATGACAACATTGCTGATCCTTTAACCAAGCCTTTATCAAAGGCTAAGCATTATGGTCATGTCGTCACAATGGGATTGAGACGTGTACCAGAATTCCTTTAGATTATGTAAAATGTAATAATTGAATGTTGTATTAATTATTTCATATATGATAATTGCATTCATTGTTCGAGTTTCATTATAAACTCTTTTATTTAGTTTGACTAAATTTAATACTTTGTTTATCCGAATAGATTGTAAGACAATGTTGGACCCTATTCAAGTCAATAGGACGAACTTATTATTTTGTCCCTAGTCACTCAATGAGGTGACGTCTCGAAGTGACTAGATTGTAAGTCGATCGATGGTTGGTTCAACACCATATGGTCATGGAGATGACGGGTCGTTTACATAGACAGACTGTATGACACTCTGTCGGACAGTGACATTTGTAGAGACCCTTAAATCAATTATTTTATGCCTGGTCGTGGCAGGGTCTTCTTTTTTATTCTTATGAGTCGATTCTTTTGACTGGCGACCGTCTATCTGAGGAGATGCAGTTTTCGATTGGTCGTGTTGTAAAAGGAGGCTGATGGACATCTTCTAGATCATGGTGATCTGCATCATACAGAGTAGATGAATCAACAGGAATTGTGCACCCACGTTGGGTACAAACATCTTAAGGCCACTCGAGGAGAAGTTACTGTAAATGCGTGGCCACGCTCGGAAAGAGATCTATGGTATATTTTCCGGTCAGACAGTTACTCTCCCTATCGAGAAAACCACTCTAGATATAATCAATTGCAAGTGCGACCTGAAAGACACCTTGCGTTCAGTGGGAGATGTGATAAGAGACAAGAGAATTGGTGACGCACACTTGTGTTAGACAAGTAGGAGATTGTTGGAGTAGGTGTCCTCCACAATAGTGTGCCACATAATAAATCTCATTTAAGGAATATAATTGGGATATTTATTGACTATATATATGATTAGTCAGTTGATTAACGTAAATCAATAACGGTTGGCTGACTAGAGTTTGACGTTATTGTCGTATGACGGCGGTGATCAACTGATCCATTTCGGTCACACCCATAGGATGAAATCCAAATAGTAACTAATTATTTGTATATGATATAGTTAAATAGTCCATTACATATATTAGATATGTACGAGAGTTATTTGTTAGAAATTGAGTTAAGAACTCAAATTCAATTAAGTTTAATTTTCAATTATGCGATAATTGACTAATAAATTTATATCTTATTTTCATATGATTAAATAAGATTTAACTTAGTAATTAATCGTTAAATTACTAAATTAGTTGAGGTTTTGAAATAGAGGTAATTAGTTAATTATATTTACAAGTAGTTGTAAAATAAATTAACTAAGCATTGTGGGACCCATTATATATTGATATAGTGGTAAAATATTACTTAAAATGTTACGTACATATTATTTATTTATTTGTATCATATAATTGTTATATGATCAAATTAAACACTTAATTATACAAGATAATTAAACATATGATTAATAAGTATTTGTGGGACAAATATCAAAAATCAAAATGGACCATATAAGGCCATAGTGGCCGGTCATATTGTAAGTGGTAAGGTGATGATTGTTGTTCTTATTCATACTCACAAGTCACCAAGTGAAAGTGACATAACAAGTACACCATAATCATGTCTTATACAACAACACAACACCGCTTTGCATGGCAATAAAATAAGAAGAAAAAATCACTCACTTGGTGATCATAGGGGCCGGCCCTCTTGTCCTTAAATAGAACAATTGTTGTTCAATTTATCACTAATTCATTCTTGCTTATTTTTCATTCATCTCTCAAAACTCATCTTCTCTCTAAAAACTCTCAAAATACTAATATTTACTAAGTATTACTAGTGTAGTAATATATTCTAATATTAGTAGTATAATATCTATCTTATTATCTAGTTAATAATAAGGGTAGATTATTTGGGTTCATCTTGGTGCAACTTAGAGGAGATCTTCTACTTTGGAGATTACTTGTGTTCATCCATATTTGTAGCTCAAGAAAAACAAGAAGGAGTTCTTGTTGTGCCCATATATTTTCCATATCAATGTGAGGAAATTTCTTCTTTTATATAAATGTCTTTATATTTGCATGCATGTTACATAGATCATTAAATACTAAATTAACATGTAATTTAGTAACTAATTAGAGGAGTCTAATTAAGGTCTATGGACTTTCACGGCGATCGGGGCATCACGGAAGCGATGACCCGGCTTCTTGCAGACAAAGCAAAAGAGGGGCCTATCATAGCATCCAACTCCGGGGTGAACGGGTTTCCTACAACTGTCACAAATTCGTCCTTGAGCTTGAGCTTAAGGAGGAGCATTGGGCTTAGGAGCCGCATATGGGTTAGCTTGAGGGTGATAAGGAACAAGTTCTCTCGCATTGGCGTTTGAGGGAGGATTGAAACGCCTCTGTTTAACATAGGCATTAGAAGAAGAGGGAGTGAAAGGTCTTTTGTCATGGAAGTTTGACCTTGGATTGAAAGAGGGAAAAGGAGAGGGATTCTTCATCTTCTCTTCTTCTCTAATGGCTTTCATGGAGTTTTCGGCCCATAGGGCATCATCATACAACTCTCCGAAATAAGTAGAGCTCCTCCTTCCCTTGCTTTGAAGCAAAGCACTAAGCTTATTACGATAGTAAAAAGCTCGGTCTTCATCATCCTTAATGAGTCTTGGTGCGAAGTGAGCAAGCTTGTTGAATTGGGTGGTGAAGTCTTGAACCGTCAAGTCACCTTGTTTGAAATCGATGAATTCTTTGAGTCTCCGTTGTTTGAGTTCCTTGGGGTAGAATCGATCTTCAATAAGAGTCTTGAAACGTTCCCAATTGAAATTGACTTCAAGAGTAGCGGTAGGACTAGTAATCGACCACTAGTTGTCAGCTTCTCTCACAAGACAATGCTTACCAATCCTCACTCTGACTTCTTCCGGACTTGATACAAGTCGAATTGCTTCTCCATCTCCCTGAACCACTTCTAGAGCTCGGTGGGGTCCGGTTCTCCACCATAGGGCTTGGTCTTGCTCCTAGAAATTTGGCTAGCCACCCAAGCATAACCTCCTTGGTGATGGTCTTCTCTAGGAGGAGGGGCTTGGTTAGCTTGAGCGTTGGCCGCATCTTGTTGATTCCTTAGAACTTGAGTGAGATCCTCTAAAATGACATTCTCTACGAGTCGTGGTCTAACCATCTTCATAAGACATGAAAACAAACAAAGTTAATCCTAATACTTAGCAGATTCATAGAGACTACCAACTAAGGTCCTTAATTTCTATCCATCTCTCATTCATTATTTCAAGGTCAATTTAGAATTTAGGTTTTAGGGTTCACGTGTGTGCGTCAGGAGCACCAGAGGCTCTGATACCAATTGTGACAACCCTCGCGAAAGCATAAAGATAAACGAGTAGCTTGTAGCGGAAATTAGAGAATTTTAAAAACTTTTTAAGGTAAGATTCGCAAAGGTTATCAAAAGGCGAGATATAACATAAATGAATAAAGTAGTACTGTCGAAAAGGTTGACAGATCACTACAAGGGAAACAACGGTCCCAAAAATACAATTACTCTAATAGTATAAGATTCTAAGCAGTAAAGGTGATCATCGTGAAACGACGCTCGCTAGCTCACACTAGTCTCAACCCCATGTAGCACCGACATGTACATGTACATTCATGAAACATGAACGCCACAGTCAGTGGGGAGTAACTCTGGGTCCTCCCAGCCATATCACATCAAAACGTACATAAGTAAGCACAAAGTCATACCTCATCATGTCAAGATACATATATCATGCCGGATTGTGAGAATAGCATCATAAAAGTGACAATATTCAAGGAAAGGAAACCATCATTCATAATCATCATGCAATACAAGACTCGGGGAAGACTCCCCTTGGCAACCATATAGAACAGTAAGGTCTTGCATCTCACCATTAGCGACTTATGTTTGAGAAGGTTTGGGACTTGACATACAGGCCAATAATAGGCATCCAAAACAGTCAAGTATACAATCCATCATATGATCAGACATAAGCATACATACTCTCACGGTAAAAGGCATGCACTAGCATCGTGTACAAGTAGCAAGACAAGTCAATGGAAGCCCACGGGATAAGACGTTTCCCGAAACCGTATACGATAAGACGTTTCGTATACTCATGACCTAGACAAACAGGTTCACGGGAAAAGACGTTTCCTGAAATTGTATACAATAAGACGTTTCGTATACTCGAGACTTAGACAAACATGTCCACGGGGTAAGACATTCCCCAGAATTGTGTACGATAAGACGTTCGTACACACAAGACTCTAATCCTCCTGGTAGGACGACAATAATAATACGGTCCTAGTCTAAACCTAGCCAGACTCTCAGGATAAGATGTTTCTCGATTCGACATGAGGTATGACGTTCCACATCCAAGACTCGATCATACAAAGACGTCGAGTACCCTAAATCCGGCTAAACCACACGAAAGAGGCGGAAAGAGATTTATAGTCAAAAGTCAAGATAGTATGCCACATGTAACGACACCACCTCGCAAAGATACAACATTTGACGGCCGGGTCGATCAACGCATTGCGTTCACCTCCTAAAAAAGTCGTCATATCCCCACTAAAACAAGCATATAAGCATCAAGGATACACCTCCTTGTTTCGACATCCCAGTCTAACGAGCAAGGAGGTGTAGCCAGGGAATGAGAGTTCATACCGCTCAACGATTAGTGCTCAAATCAAAACATAGGTAGAACCGACTTAAAGGGGGATATATCAAAAACCGTCACAAAACATGTGATATAATCATATGAGATACCATATTTTCTAAACATGAATATTTAATGTTATTACGTAAGTTTATAAGATAAACAAACTTTACAAACTATTACATGTGAACTCATATGGAAAAGAAATGAGAATAAGCTACAGGGGGTGCCAGCCGGTCAAGGAGACCGGCCACCGGCTACCCGGCTAGCATTACAGCAACACGAAACAACACAATAAAAATACAGCGGATCCCCAGCCGGTGGGTGTGACACCTGCCGCCGGCTACCCGGCTGGGGACGCATGCCAATTGAGAGGAAAGAATGGAAAATGGGGAAGGGGAAGTCTCAGCCGGTCAGCCGGCTGGGACTCATATACTATCAAAAGTTCACATTTTATAGGAGGTGTCCCAGCCGGTCGGCCGGTCGGCTGACCGGCGGCCTGTTGGCCGGCTGGGAACAACGCAATACCAAAATTCTTCAAAAATGCCAATTCACATCAGACGCGTTCCCAGCCGTTTGTCTGACCGGCGGCCGGTCGGCCGACTGGGACTACAAACACGCGGAATTCAACACAACATCAACCAACTCAATTTCCATGGTTACTCATCCAATTCCAACAACATTTACTAACATCAAACCACATTAAATGCATATTAATCATCACCAATCATTGGGTAAACATCAATTAAAGCAAACCCAACATATTTATTGTCCAACACAAGTTCCAACATGTTAAATGAGCATAATTAACCACTCGAATACAACCTAACATATGATTAGTGAAAGAAATCATGGAGGATGGAATTCACACTTATGAAAGGGCAACACGCATGTTTCTTCATAAATTTCAAGCAAAGATTGTATCTTTCCTACTAAAAGTATCATTAAAACATTAAAAAGGTAAATTGATATCGAGTAACCCTTCACCTTTACCTTTTTGCGTCTTCAATTTCCTTCAAGCTCTTCTTCTACTAGAAAGTAGTCTCTCTCCGGATCTTCTAAGTCTCCTCCTTACTAGGAAGAGGAGATGAAAAGAAAGAGAATAAGCTAAAAATCAATGAATTTAGATGAGAAATGAGGGAGTTATGGTAGGATTTAGGTGGAGACGCTTAGGCTCAACAATGGTGAGTATGGAGGCTAGGGTTTTCGGGTTTGGTGAAGGTGATGGAGAGGAAATGGTACTGAGATTTGTGAGTGGAAAATGAGTATGATATGGGCCAAATGAGTGAGTGTAAAAATAGGAGAGCCCAATATTAGGTTGGGAATCTTACCCACATGAAATTTCGAGTAGAATCCGATTACCGGCTCGGATTTACTAAGTTAGACACGGAAAACTAAGTTCTATTCTAAATCTAAAATTATGCTAATTAATAATAATATATTATTATTAAAATAAAATAGGGTACATTTGCGGGTGTTACAATCACCCCATCTTTTAAAAAGTTCCGCCCTCGAAACTTGAGAGTAGAAAACAAAAGTATCGAAGACAAGAATCGGTTTTCAAAATTAACACAAAAGCTTTTACAAGGGAAACATTTATGAAACATGCCTCTTCTCGAAAACCGTTTAAGGAGATTTTTCATAAGTGCGAAACTTTATTTATGGATCACAAGAGTGCCCGTCGCGAACAAGAACTCTAGTTATCCAAATCAAATCAATGTCAAAATAGTGAAATCGAAAATCGAAATGAGCGTTAGTAAGTGCAGGACTAGTCACCAGACGTTTCCAATAACAAGTCCAAACATCAAACCAAACGCAAAATCTAAATACAAAAGCAAAAAAATCTATTTTCTCCATAAAGAAGGTACACAATCCATCTTTAGACCTCTTTGAAAAGTCAAATTAGAAATACAATATGGAAATTTGAAGGTTTTCTCAAAGATAAAATCAAAATAACAAGACATTACACGTAACTAGAGCGACTTGAACATCAAAATCACAAATCACGATACTAAGAGGTATGTCCAACGAGTAAAACGGGCCCAAAAGGTGAAAGATTGAAGAGTAGCAAATTGAGCAAGGGCAATTCGAGGTATAAAGAGAGAGATGAAATCCAAAACTATCTCTCATCCATGATCATTCAAAGGTCGCTCGCAACTCGACATCACCAACTTCACGAATAAACTAGTCCTCAAGAGAATGCAATTTACCCAAGTTACCCTCAACATTTTCAATCATTAGATTCCTACCAAAATCTTTCATAACCACGAGACCTCAAGTCACTAACCTACTCATTCAAATCCCATTAACAACAACTAAGGTCCCTTGACATGCCAAAGTCCATAATTCCATGTTATTCCAAAACTCTTTATCCTAAATTTACATAAGGGACTTTCTCGCCCTCAAAAGTCAAATTACAATACCTAAAGAGAGATAAAGTACTAATCCCAAATCACTTATATTTTGCCAAACACATGGTAACGCGACCAAATCAAATTATTTAGTTCATTAAAACTCAATGTGCATCGGTCTGCGATTAAGAAAATATTCCTCAAGTTTGGTCACCAAATTCAAATTCCACAAAGTAAATATTCCTGTTAGGGTCCAACATTTAAAGACAATAAATTCCCAAATAACCTTTAAAGCAGTCACTATAATCCTCAACACAAACAAACTATCATCACGCTCAATTCAATCCTCAAAATGATATTGCAACATCAAGTTTCAAAGTCTAAAACCAACAAGAGAGGTTGAACCTAAGTTTATCCTCAATTCCTTATAATCAACTAAACATGAAACTAGCTTAACAGGGCGGGTAGGTACCATATTAAAAACATCCTCAAAACACATCTACTAACTCCTTACATTAGCTAATAAGAGAATAGGGAAGGCGGACCTGATACAAGGAACGCTAGGAGGCATCATCAAATGACTACGATTAGATGGAAAAGATGAAGGCGGAAAAAGGGAGACGAGGTTGATCTAAGGAAGTGAACCTACCATTCACGATCTCCGGGTGAGCTTCGGCTTCAGCTCGGCTGAGTACATAGATGGATCCTTTAGCTTTGGCACCGGGTGTGGGAGTCTGACGATCGGGGCAATCACGGAAACGGTGACCCGGCTTCTTGCAGAAAAATCAAAAGAGGGGCCTATCATAGCATCCAACTCCGGGTGAATGGGTTTCCTACAACCGTCACAAATTCGTCCTTGAGCTTAAGCTTGAGGAGGAGCATTGGGCTTAGGAGCCGCATTTGGGTTAGCTTGAGGGTGATAAGGAGCAAGTGCTCTTGCATTGGCGTTTGAGGGAGGATTGAAACGCCTCTTGTTATCATAGGCATTAGAAGAAGAGGGAGTGAAAGGTCTTTTGTCATGGAAGTTTGACCTTGGATTGAAAGAGGGAAAAGGAGAGGGATTCTTCATCTTCGCTTCATCTCTAATGGCCCTCATGGAGTTTTCGGCCCATAGGGCATCATCATACAACTCTCCAAAATAAGTAGAGCTCCTCCTTCCCTTGCTTTGAAGCAAGGCACTAAGCTT
This sequence comes from Heliosperma pusillum, assembly GCA_022085475.1. NCBI lineage: Eukaryota > Viridiplantae > Streptophyta > Magnoliopsida > Caryophyllales > Caryophyllaceae > Heliosperma > Heliosperma pusillum. The sequence goes on along the minus strand of JAIUZE010009573.1, from coordinate 29,787 downwards.
ATTACGATAGTAAAAAGCTCGGTCTTCATCATCCTTAATGAGTCTTGGTGCGAAGTGAGGAAGCTTGTTGAATTGGGTGGTGAAGTCTTGAACCGTCAAGTCACCTTGTTTGAAATCGATGAATTCTTTGAGTCTCCGTTGTTTGAGTTCCTTAGGACTAGTAATCGACCACTAGTTGTCGGCTTCTCTCACAAGAAAATGCTTACCAATCCTCACTCTATCTTCTTCCGGACTTGATACAAGTCGAATTGCTTCTCCATCTCCCTAAACCACTTCTAGAGCTTCGTGGGGTCCGGTTCTCCACCATAGGGCTTGGTCTTGCTCCTAGAAATTTGGCTAGCCACCCAAGCATAACCTCCTTGGTGATGGTCTATTCTAGGAGGAGGGTCTTGGTTACCTTGAGCGTTGGCCGTATCTTGTTGATTCCTTAGACCTTGAGTGAGAGCCTCTAAAATGACATTCTCTACGAGTCGTGGTCTAACCATCTTCATAAGACATGAAAACAAACAAAGTTAATCCTAACACTTAGCATATTCATATAGACTACCAACTAAGGTCTTTAATTTCTACCCATCTCTCATTCATTATTTCAAGGTCAATATAGAATTTAGGTTTAGGGTTCACGTGTGTGCGTCAGGAGCGCCAGAGGCTCTGATACCAATTGTGACAACCCTCGCGAAAGCATAAAGATAAACGAGTAGCTTGTAGCGGAAATTAGAGAATTTTTAAAACTTTTTAAGGTAAGATTCGCAAAGGTTATCAAAAGGCGAGATACAACATAAATGAATAAATTAGTAGTGTCGAAAAGGTCGACAGATCACTACAAGGGAAACAACGGTCCCAAAAATACAATTACTCTAATAGTATGAGAGTCTAAGCGGTAAAGGTGATCATCGTGAAACGACGCTCGCTAGCTCACACTACTCTCAACCCCATGTAGCACCGACATGTACCTGTACATTCATGAAACATGAACGCCACAGTCAGTGGGGAGTAACTCTGGGTCCCCCCAGCCATATCACATCAAAACGTACATAAGTAAGCACATAGTCATACGTCATCATGTCAACATACATATATCATGCCGGATTGTGAGAATAGCATCATAAAAGTGACAATATTCAAGGAAAGGAAACCATCATTCATAATCATCATGCAATACAAGACTCGGGGAAGACTCCCCTTGGCAACCATATAGAACACTAAGGTCTTGCATCTCACTATTAGCGACTTGTATTTGAGAAGGTTTGGGACTCGACATACAGACCAATCATAGGCATCCAAAACAGTCAAGTATACAATCCATCATATGATCAGACATAAGCATACATACTCTCACGGTAAATGGTACGCACTAGCATCGTGTACAAGTAGCAAGACAAGTCAATGGAAGCCCAGGGGATAAGACGTTTCCCGAAACCGTATACGATAAGACGTTTCGTATACTCATGACCAAGACAAACAGGTTCACGAGATAAGACATTTCATGGAAATGTATACGATAAGACGTTTCAGATACTCGGGGCTTAGACAAACATGTCCACGGGGTAAGACATTCCCCGGAATTGTGTACGATAAGACGTTTCGTACACACAAGACTCTAATCCTCCTGGTAGGACGACGATAATAATACGGTCCTAGTCTAAACCTGGCCAGACTCTCAGGATAAGATTTTTCCCGATTCGACATGAGGTATGACGTTCCACATCCAAGACTCGATCATACAAAGACGTCGAGTACCCCAAATTCGGCTAAACCACACGAAAGAGGCGGAAAGAGATTTATAGTCAAAAGTCAAGATAGTACGCTACATGTAATGACACCACCTCGCAAAGATACAATATTTGACGGCCGGGTCGATCAACGCATTGCGTTCACCTCCTAACAACGTCGTCATATCCCCACTAAAACATGCATATAAGTGTTGGAGCTAGTGTCCTCCACAGTTAGTGTGACAACAGCTAAGGTTCACAGGGTATACTTTGTATTATAATCTGTTGATTAACGTTTATCGATAACGGTTGGCTTGCAAGATAAGTTTGACGTTATTGTCATACAGATGGCGGTGATCAACTGATCCCTAAAAGTCACACCTAAAGGATGTGTTTGAGAGATGTGATTATTTGAGAAAATAATCATATTGATGCCTTATTAAATGACTAAAAGGTTAGTCGATGTATTTGACTAAAAGGTTAGTCAAATGTGATGATGATACGATTATTTAATAACGATTAAATAATGTTAGCTGGTAATTGAATATAAAATGTTATATTTAATCAATGTATATAATGTTGGTCTAAACTAAATGTAAACTGTTATATTTAAGTAGGCGAATATGTGTTGCACGATATTATTATAGAGTATTAGTCCGGCATTACTCGGTTTATGTGACGGTCCATTACTAGTAATAATTAGAATACATATTACATTATGTATATATTAAAATAATATGCTAACTACCTAAGAGAGGTTGAGTTAAATAAGGAAACTAGGTTTTTTCCTTCTCTCCTCTTGATCTCACGGCTCATATAGGGAGAAAAATAAGTTTTTCTACTAACCCTAATTTGACTCCAAAAGTGACGGCACACACAAGTGAAAGAGGAAGAAAAATTCTGATTTTTGTCTCTCTCATTCATCTTAATATTCATCATCTATATACACACAAAATTAGAAGTAATTTTGGGTATTCGTTCTAGCACGACGAAGGCATTTCTTGAACCATCTTGGGTGTAACGATTAGGAGAATACCTACTTTGGTATTTGTTCTTAGGCCTTTTACTAGGACCGAAGGTTATTTCTTAATCTCTTGTTTATATTATGAAATTTCATTTATGACTAGAAATTCATATAGTTATAATTTCATTATAATCCGAAAAATTTAAAGGGAAGTATACCGATATTTCCCACAATAAGCATCAAGGATACACCTCCTCGTTTCGACATCCCAGTCTAACGAGCAAGGAGGTGTAACCAGGGAATGAGAGTTCATACCACTCAACGATTAGTCCTCAAATCAAAACATAGGTAGAACCGACTTAAAGGGGACATATCAAAAAACCATCGCATAACATGTGATATAATCATATGAGATACCATATTTTCTAAACATGAATATTTAATGTTATTACGTAAGTTTATAAGATAAACAAACCATACAAACTATTCCATGTGAACACATATGGAAAAGAAATGAGAATAAGATACAGGGGGTGCCAGCCGGTCAGGGGGACCGGCCACCGGCTAGCACTACAGCAACACGAAACAACACAATAAAAATACAGGGTATCCCTAGCCGGTGGGTGTGACACCTGCCGCCGGCTACCCGGCTGGGGACGCATTCCAATTTAGAGGAAAGAAGGGAAAATGGGGAAGGGGAAGTCTCAGCCGGTCGGCCGGCTGGGACTCACATACTATCAAAAGTTCACATTTTATAGGAGGTGTCCCAGCCGGTTGGCTGACCGGCGGCCGGTCGGCCGGCTGGGAACTACGCAATACCAAAATTCTTCAAAAATACCAATTCACATCAGACATGTTCCCAGCCGTTCGTCTGATCGGCGGCCGGTCGGCCGGCTGGGACTACAAACACGCGGAATTTAACACAACATCAACCAACTCAATTTCCATGGTTACTCATCCAATTCCACCAACATTTATTAACATCAAACCACATTAAATGCATATTAATCATAACCAAACATTGGGTAAACATTAATTAAAGCAAACCCAACATATTTAATGTCCAACACAAGTTCCAACATGTTAAATGAGCATAATTAACCACTTGAATACAACCTAACATATGATTAGTGAAAGAAATCATGGAGGATGGAATTCACACTTATGAAAGGGCAACACGCATGTTTCTTCATAAATTTCAAGCAAAGATTGTATCTTTCCTACTAAAAGTATCATTAAAACATTAAAAAGGTAAATTGATATCGAGTAACCCTTCACCTTTACCGTTTTGTGTCTTCAATTTCCTTCAAGCTCTTCTTCTACTAGGAAGTAGTCTCTCTCCGAATCTTCTAAGTCTCCTCCTTACTAGGAAGAGGAGATGAAAAAAAAGAGAATAAGCTAAAAATCAATGAATTTAGATGAGAAATGAAGGAGTTATGGTAGGATTTAGGTGGAGACGCTTAGGCTCAACAATGGTGAGTATGGAGGCTAGGGTTTTCGGGTTTGGTGAGGGTGATGGAGAGGAAATGGTACTGAGATTTGTGAGTGGAAAATGAGTATGATATGGGCCAATGAGTGAGTGTAAAAATAGGAGAGCCTAATATTAGGTTGGGAATCTTACCCAGATGAAATTTCGAGTAGAATCCGATTACCGGCTCGGATTTACTAAGTTAGACACGGAAAACTAAGTTCTATTCTAAATCTAAAATTACGCTAATTAATAATAATATAATATTATTAAAATAAAATAGGGTACATTTGCAGGTGTTACAATCACCCCATCTTTTAAAAAGTTCCGCCCTCGAAACTTGAGAGTAGAAAACAAAAGTATCGAAGACAAGAATCGGTTTTCAAAATTAACACAAAAGCTTTTACAAGGGAAACATTTATGAAACATGGCTCTTCTTGAAAACCGTTTAAGGAGATTTTTCATAAGTGCGAAACTTTATTTATGGATCACAAGAGTGCCCGTCGCGAACAAGAACTCTAGTTATCCAAATCAAATCAATGTCGAAATAGTGAAATCGAAAATCAAAATGAGCGTTAGTAAGTGCAGGACTACTCACCAGACGTTTCCAATAACAAGTCCAAACATCAAACCAAACGCAAAATCTAAATACAAAAGCAAAAAAAATCTATTTTCTCCATAAAGAAGATACACAATCCATCTTTAGACCTCTTTGAAAAGTTAAATTAGAAATACAATATGGAAATTTGAAGGTTTTATCAAAGATAAAATCAAAATAACAAGACATTACACGTAAATAGTGCGACTCGAACATCAAAATCACAAATCACGATACTAAGAGGTATGTCCAACGAGTAAAACGGGCCCAAAAGGTGAAAGATTGAAGAGTAGCAAATTGAGCAAGGGCAATTCGAGGTATAAAGAGAGAGATGAAATCCAAAACTATCTCTCATCCATGATCATTCAAAGGTCGCTCGCAACTCGACATCACCAACTTCACGAATAAACTAGTCCTCAAGAGAATGCAATTTACCCAAGTTACCCTCAACATTTTCAATCATTAGATTCCTACTAAAATCAACCACGAGACCTCAAGTCACTAACCTACTCATTCAAATCCAATTAACAACAACTAATGTCCCTTGACATGCCAAAGTCTATAATTCCATTTTATTCGAAAACTCTTTATCCTAAATTTACAAGGGACTTTCTCGCCCTCAAAAGTCAAATCACAATACCTCAAGAGTGATAAAGTACTAATCCCAAATCACTTATATTTTGCCAAACACATGGTAACGCGACCATTAATCAAATTATTTATTTCATTAAAACTCAATGTGCATCGATCTTCGCTTAAGAAACTATTCCTCAAGTATGGTCACCAAATCCAAATTCCACAAAGTAAATATTCCTGTTAGGGTCCAACATTTAAAGACAATAAATTCCCAAATAACCTTTAAAGCATTCACTATAATCCTCAACAACAACAAACTATCATCACGCTCAATTCGATCCTCAAAAATATATTGCAACATCAAGTTTCAAAGTCTAAAAGCAACAAGAGAGGTTCAACCTAAGTTTATCCTCAATTCCTTATAATCAACTAAACATGAAACTAGCTCAACAGGGCGGGTAGGTACCATATTAGAAACATCCTCAAAACACATTTACTAACTCCTTACATTAGCTGATAAGGAAACTACCTTACAAGAGAATACAGAAGGCGGACCTGATACAAGGAATGCTAGGAGGCATCATCAAATGAATACGATAAGATGGAAAAGATGCAGGCGGAAAAAGGGAGACGAGGTTGATCTAAGGAAGTGAACCTACCATTCATGATCTCCGGGTGAGCTTCAGCTACGGCTCGGCTGAGTACATAGATGGATCCTTTAGCTTTAGCACCGGGTGTGGGAGTCTGACGATCGGGGCAATCACGGAAATGGTGACCCGGCTTCTTGCAGAAAAAGCAAAAAAGGGGCTATCATAGCATCCAACTCCAGGGTGAACGGGTTTCCTACAACCGTCACAAATTCGTCCTTGAGCTTGAGCTTGAGCTTGAGGGGGAGCATTGGGCTTAGGAGCCGCATTTGGGTTATCTTGAGGGTGATAAGGAACAAGTGCTCTCGCATTGGCGTTTGAGGGAGGATTGAAACGCCTCTTGTTAGCAGAGGCATTAAAAGAAGAGGGAGTGAAAGGTCTTTTGTCATGGAAGTTTGACCTTGGATTGAAAGAGGGAAAAGGAGAAGGATTCTTCATCTTCGCTTCATCTCTAATGGCCTTCATGGAGTTTTCGGCCCATAAGGCATCATCATAAAACTCTCCGAAAGAAGTAGAGATCCTCCTTACCTTGCTTTGATGCAAGGCACTACGCTTATTATGATATTAAAAAGCTCGGTCGTCATCATCCTTAATGAGTCTTGGTGCGAAGTGATCAAGCTTGTTGAATTGGGTGGTGAAGTCTTGAACCATCAAGTCACCTTGTTTGAAATCGATGAATTCTTTGAGTCTCCATTGTTTGAGTACCTTGGGGTAGAATCGATCTTGCAACAGGAGTACATGATCAAGGCAAGACACAAACTCAAGACAAGACACAAAATCAAGACAACAACATCATTCAAGGCAACAACAACAATACAGCCAACACCATGACTAGTTATGACAATGTTTTACTCAGTCCAAGTAACTGAAAGTCCTAGACCTCTAATTAGACTCCTCTAATTAGTTCATTAAATTACTAATGATTTAGGATCTAGTTATCATGCATGCAAATATAAAAGTATAAAAGAAAAGATAAGACGAAAATATCCTTACATGGGGTATTTTTGGTTCAATATGGGCACAATAAGAACTTCTTCTTACTGTTCTTGAGCATGAAATTAATGGATGATCCTCCATAAAACAACCTCCAAAGTAGAAGGTCTCCTTCTTGTTGCACCCAAGATTAAACCCAAATAATCTTAGCTTATTATTAACTAGATAATAAGTAAGAATTAATACTACTAATATTATTGTATTACTACACTAGTAATATGATATGAATATTAGTTTGCATGTGAGTTTAGAGAGATGTTGGAGGTTTTTAGAGAGAAGAAGGAAAATAAGCAAAAATGAAGTTGTGCACCAAATGAGAACAACTCTTGTTCTCTTATGTAGCCTTCTTTGGCCGGATGGTCAAGGCCTTTGTGGCTCTTATTTTGCTCATTTTTTATTCCCATGCAAATGACTTGAGTGTTGGTGGTAAATGTAATGATCATGGTGTCATAACATAAGGTGGAGTGTAGGATTAGATGAGAACAATCATCATTGATCTCCACTCAAACAATTCGGCCCCAACTAGTGTTATGTGGTCCATTTTGGTTTTTTTGATATTTGTCCCACAAATACTTATAATCATATGTTTAATTATCTTGTATAATTAAGTGTTAATTTGATCAAATAACAATTTTATAACTCAAATTAATAATCAATATACACTCAACTTTTAAGTGATATTTAACCATTATATCAATATATAATGGGTCCCACAATGTCCAGTTAATTTATTTTACAACTCTTTGTAAATATAATTAACTAATTACCTCTACCTCAAAATATATGCATAACCTCAACTAATTTAATGAATTAACGATTAATCATTAAATTAAATCTTATTTAATCGTATTAAAATAAGACGTAAAATTTATTCAGTCAGTTATCGTATAATTGACTAATAAACTTAAGTGGAATGAGTTCGCAACTCAATTTCCAATAAATAACTCTCGTAACTAAACGTACATATCAAATATATGTAATGCTCTAATTAAACTGTATCGTATACAAATAATTAGTATTCTATTTGGGTCTCATCCTATAGGTGTGACCTAAAGGGATCAGTTGATTACCGCCGTCATACGACAATAACGTCAAACTCTAGTCAGCCGAGCGTTACCGATTTACGTTAATCAACTGACGTGGAGTATCAAAATATACTAATCATGCCACGTATATTCCAAATGAGATTTATTATATAAATGCACTATTGTGGAGGACACTTACTCCAACAATCTCCCACTTGTCCGATACAAGTTGTGCATGTAGCAACACTATTGTGGAGGACTCCTAGTCCAACAATATCTCCCACTTGTCTCGACAAGTTGTGTGCTACCGATTCTCTTGTCTCTTTTGCGTCACATCCTCCCACTCATTGCAAGGTGTCTTACAGGTCGCACTTGCAATTGAAATTATAAATAGAGTGGTTTTCTCGATCTGGGAGAGTAACTGTCTGACCGGAAAATCTACCAGAGATCTCTTCCGAGCGTGGCCACGCATTTCCAGTTACTACTCCTCGAGTGGCCCGAAGATGTTAATACCCAACGTGGGTGGACAAATCCTGTTGACCCATCTTACACTGTATGATGCAGATCACCATGACCCAGAAGATGTCGATCGGCCTCCTTTCACGGCACGACCTAGGACAAAAACCAAAGTCAATCGGAAACTACACCGACTCAGGTAAATGGTCGCCAGTCTAAAGAATCGACTCATATGAATAAAATAGAAATCCCCGCCACGACCAGGCTTCAACAATTTTGATAAGGGACTCTATTATGGTCACTGCCCGACAGAGTGTCTCCACAGTCTGTCTATGTAAACGATCAGTCATCTCCATGACCCCATGGTGCTGAACCAACCATCGATCGACTTACAATCTAGTCACTTCGAGACGTCACCTCAAATGAGTGACTAGGGACAAAACACTAAGTTCATCCTGTTCACTTGAATTGGGTTCAATCTTTTCTTTCAACCAATTCGAATAAACAAAGTATTAAAATTTAGTCAAACTAAATAAGGAGTTTTTAATGAAACTCTAACAATGAATGCGATTATCTAATATGTGGAAAAATTGATACGTTATCAATAATTTCATATCTCATAATCTATAGCAATTCAGGTACATATTTCAATCCCATTGAAATGACATGACTATCATGTTCAGCCTGCAAAAGGCATGGCTAATGGATTAGCAATACTTGCATATTTCCCCCCGTTCTGATTGCTATTTCTCTTTGTCTACGTAATCTGATATTACATAAAACTTTCTGAGTACATGTCTAGGTTTGAATCTAGACTTAGGACTTTTTGCCTAAAGGTAGCTCCCACTGTTTTACCAGTATAATGGGATAGGATATACAGCTATAGGAACTACTTCTAGTCCCTCCAATAATGTCGAATCCAAGCTACTTTCATATGCATCATCATATGATGCAATGTACTCCATTTCTGTTGTGAAATCCGCAATGATAAATTGCCTGGAACACTTCCAGCGGATACATGACATTTATATTTGAAAATGTCACTCCTACTTGGAACCTTTCCAATAGTCTTTTCTGCTTGGAACTCTTCCAACAGATAAATCTTCTATAAAACACAGCCAGTTCGTGATTTCAAATCACTTTGATCAGTTTGGAAACTGAAGTCCGTGTAAACTCTTACACACAACTCACTATAAACTCCAAACATATGGAACATATCTTTAGTCCTTCGCAAGTACTTAAGGATGTTCTTTATGGCTATCAAGTGACTCTCACTTGGATTTGATTGCAAATGATTCGTCATACTCAAAGCATGCGAAATGTCGGATTGAGTATACATCACAGCGTATATAATTGATCCCGCAGCGGAAGCAAAAAGGAATCAATTATTATGTGTTCAACTTTCTTGAACTAGTCAAAGATCTTATCAATATAAGAATTTTGACTCAATGCTAATATCCTTTTAGATTTATCTTCACAAATCCGGGTATCTTAAAGATGTATTCTACTTCTCCAAAATCTTCCATCATTTAAAATGATCAATATGTCTCCACATATAAGACTAATGAAAACCATATTACTCCCACTAAACTTCATGTATAAACATAATTCCTCGAGAATTCGAGAAATATTTTATGACATGATTGACACACCAATTCCAACTCTTTAGTGCTTACTTAAGACATCCTCTTAAGCTTGCAAATTAACTTAGGATAGTTAGGATCTTCGAACCCACAGGTGAATATAAAATATACTACCTCTTCTGGAATCGTATTCAAGAAGGTGGTTCTTGAGGTCCAATTGACATCATACTATTATGATATGCTGTAATCGCTAAGTATATTCAAATGGATCAAAGAATTAAGGTTGGTGCAAAACTCTTTGCATACCCATTTATCTTTGAAAACATTTTAATGTTCATCCATGCAAATTTCGAACTTAAAAATCAATTTACATTGAAGAGGTCGTACTTCTTCAAGTAAAATTTACCAGGTCACATACCTGACCATCATGCATGGAGTCCATTACGAATCGCATGAATCTAAGACATAACAAGAAGTTGGGACTAGTAACAGTCTTTTATAAGTCACGGATTAGAATTCGTCACTATTAAGGAGTGATAAAATTCCACCTGACCTCTTAGGTTCCGAAGAAACAACTACTGAACAAGCAATGAGGAATGTTTTTCCGGACCATATGCTCAGTTTGTGGCTCTTGAAACATTTTCTCCCACTCTGTCTTATCAAGAAATAATCGTATTTTTATTGAAAGACAGCATCACGAGTCACAAACTCTTTGTTCTCGTGGTCAATGTAGGATTATTGAGCACTTGTTTCATTTGGATAACTTATAAATTAGGTACGCTACCTATCCATATCGTATATGAAATAAAATCCGACTGTTATAAATGTGCTTTGATATGGTGGGAAAAGAAATAGCAGAAAAAAATATTAAGATCCCAAGGTTAGTCAAATGGCTCGGTTTGACTTGACAAAGACAAAACCATATCGTATAAGGTTCTGTTTCTCTATTTAACAACGCCTTATCTCATAATGTGTGTTAGAGAAGTTAACTCGTGAAACTATTTCACAATACTTTTGGTGAAAATCAAAGTCAATACTTAGATATTTACATGTTACGATTTACTCGTAAGTCCTTGTCTAATACTCTTGGTGATTAACTACTTCACATTGAAGCTCTTTGAACTTTTCAAAGATTTCTCATAGCACCTCATTAAGTAGAATCAAATATAATATCTACTTAAATCGTTGGTAAATAAAGTGAAATAGTCATAACCATCTCTGGTTGTGTTTGTTATTGGACCACGCATATTCTAATGAAATAGGGCCAATAACTCACTAGTTCGATTTCCTTTTAAATAAAAAGGGGACGAATCATCTTGCTTTGAATACAAGATTCGCACGCATCATAAGATTCAAAATCAGATGGTTTAGGGATAGTTGTTAATACTAGCCTCTTAATGTGCTACACAATCCATAATTAAGATTAGATTAGGGTCACCAATTTTGAGCCTTTACAATCTATATGATAAGTAATTACTAGTTTAGGTCAAGAATATAATTACCTTTGATTGGTATGGGATAACCATTGACCAAGTATAGGCATAAAAAGATACAACGCTTGTTCTATTCACAAAAGTGAAACACTTGTGTCGTACACTAAAGTGGATATTATATTCTTTATTTAGAGGTCATGAATATAATAACGTTTATTAAAGTATACCTCTAAAATCCGAAACTAGATTGATCACATTATAACTTTTATATGTCTCTATAGAAATAAAACTACAATAGTTATATTTCCCTTGTAGGTCGACATTTAATCATGGTTAGTCGTCGCACGAATCATTATTATATGCATTGAATACATTGATGAAAACCATAATGGGTATCTAATACCCAAAAATTGCATTTAGCAAAATAAATGTCGATCATATAGATATTATGGGTGAAAATAGTACACCCAATTTCTAACTCTTTAGAAAACTTGGGGCAGATTCTTTTCTTGTGTCCTACACTGTAAAATAGAATCGTCAAAAGTTGGGTTCGACACCTTGCTTGGGTTTTGACTTTACTATTCAAAATAGTCTTGCCTTTTTCCCTTGCCTTGTGTCAAAGTCGAGCCAACCTACTCTTGAACCTCGTCTTAACAATTAAGAATATAAACATCATTCTTAGTGCTCCCACTCACTTTCATGAATATCTACTTAGATAAGTATATTAGAATTATTGTGAAGACTATTCTTCATTTCATTCATGGTTTTACCTTAAAAAGGATAAACCTTTCATGAAGTGACTACCGTATTTGGTTATTAACGATTTTAAATAAATCGATTAACCTAGTCGTCCCAACTGATTTGGCCTCTTTTGAGGTAAGCCTCTATAAGGAGCATAATGACGACATACCAAAATACAAATATTTTCTTTGTAGCAAAAATTGATTGTACCATTTGTTATAAGAAGACGTCACTAAAAATCAAAACGTTTTTGACTAAGTGTGACTTATTCAATTACTCTTCATAAGAGACATTTGCAATGGTGAATATGAGGATCAAAAGATAAAATTCATTTTGTCTTTAGCTACGGTGGTTTAAACGGAGATTGCAATAAAAAATGCTACGGTATAAAATAATGGAAACTCCTTTCCACGATTGAACGGATTTACAAGTTCGTAGAAGGATAAATATTTGTCATTGCGCGAATAAATAAATATAACGGAAAATAAACATTCATTGCTTATATATAATTTACTTGTAAAAATAATTTTAAACAAGTCACTCATATAATGACCCCTCACGAAATTATATAAGTGATTCCAAGACCCATCTTTAGACAAAAATAGTCATCGCATGCTACCTTTATCTAAAAAAATGGTAAGTCAATACTTGACTAATTCTACACTTAGAACTCTTGGTTGACGGATTTCAACTAAATCCATCTCCTAGTCCCAAGATAACGCTTATCTCGTTGAGTCCAATCCAATTTTGGCTTGTGATCGCATCACCCTACTTACCCGAGGTAAAAAGGGACCACGAGCGTGGTAGCCCTAATGAACACGGGGTTCATAGGTGCTTCAATTGGTAAGGCTAAATCTCAATTTTTTTTTTAAGTTATGTGAGAGGTCTTGTCAATTTAGTTATTAATTCCCTATAAGCGAACTAAGTCGGTGAATTTTGAATAACTTTGAATTGACAATCGAGAAATAAAGATGCATGTTGGCGATTTTGGCATGAGCGGAAAAATAAAGCAAGCAAATAATAAATCCTAGTATGGCCACCTAGCTAATCTAATTAACTAGTAGATTACAAAATCGGAAACCAACTCCTTGGCCCCTAGCCTCTTCATGGCACCGTCTTTTGGAACACCGACTTCGGGAATCTCCGTCTTCATAATAATTAATTACAAAAAGATACAAATAAAATTCCTATTATACATTTGATCTAAAAAATGAAATTAAATTATTACAAACGGCGATACGAGATCGCAAATAAAATTACAACCGAATCGGTATTCCCTTACATTACGGGTAATACCGATTAAAATAATCTAGGCCATACTAGGTACAACTTGCATTAAAAATTAAATAAATGACATTCATTCATTCAAAAATAACAACATAAATAAAATGCTGTAAAAATCATGCCAAAATCGCCCTTAACACTTATCATGCTCATTCTAGCTCGGTTTTATGGATTTTATCGATTTTTAACCATTAAAAATCAATAATCAACACTTAAATCGTATTTAAGCTCAAACTAATTATCTAAACTGATTTAGAACTCAAAATTAGTCTCCACTAACTTTGTTTGTATTTAATTAGTTCGAATTGATCGTATTTGCTAAATATAGAGGTTTAATCATAACATTTATGAAGTAAACCCAAAATAAAATATAAAAATCATAAAAGTTTGAAACCAAAAATTTTGTACATTCTGGAACATTTCCAGGAACTCTAAAAACCAGAAACATTTGCCCAAAAATTTGAATAAATTTTATGAACAAATAACTTAATATTCAACGATTTTATCAAATAAAAACAATTAAATATAGTAAAATAGTGAAACAAATTATAAAATTTCACCAAGATGATATAAATCAGATTATAAAATGTACCAAAAATTTTCAAGACCAGAAAAGGACGTTTCAGTTTTATGATCATAATAATCTCACTTTATTGACTTTTATCTTATAAAAATCAATCATCATGCAAAACTTAATTAAAAGTCACGAAATTTTACATACAGTATGTACAACATGCATTTGAGATCATATCAAAATTTCATGGCCAGAATCAACATGCAACTATTTTTAGTTAACTTTTAACATAAAAAGTGCATATTAACATGATTTAAAGGCCATAAATCAAAATAAATAGCAAATTAATCCATAACATCACCAAATTTGACCACAACTATTTTGAGGTCAGTTGGTATGCATGAAAATCAAAAATTTCGTGCAAACCATCTTTTTACACAAATTTTCAATTTTACCCAAGTTATCGTATAACTCGATTTTAATGCTTAAAATCGACATGCATGTAACAATTGAGCTCTGATACCACATGAAAGTCCTAGACCTCTAATTAGACTCCTCTAATTAGTTCATTAAATTACTTTAACTTAATGATTTAGGATCTAGTTATCATGCATGCAAATATAAAAGTATAAAAGAAAAGATAAGACGAAAATATCCTTACATGGGGTATTTTTGGTTCAATATGGGCACAATAAGAACTTCTTCTTATTATTCTTGAGCATGAAATTAATGGATGATCCTCCATAAAACAACCTCCAAAGTAGAAGGTCTCCTTCTTGTTGCACCCAAGATTAAACCCAAATAATCTTAGCTTATTATTAACTAGATAATAAGTAAGAATTAATACTACTAATATTATTGTATTACTACACTAGTAATATGATATGAATATTAGTTTGCATGTGAGTTTAGAGAGATGTTGGAGGTTTTTAGAGAGAAGAAGGAAAATAAGCAAAAATGAAGTTGTGCATCAAATGAGAACAACTCTTGTTCTCTTATGTAGCCTTCTTTGGCCGGATGGTCAAGGCCTTTGTGGCTCTTATTTTGCTCATTTTTTATTCCCATGCAAATGACTTGAGTGTTGGTGGTAAATGTAATGATCATGGTGTCATAACATAAGGTGGAGTGTAGGATTAGATGAGAACAATCATCATTGATCTCCACTCAAACAATCCGGCCCCAACTAGTGTTATGTGGTCCATTTTGATTTTTTTGATATTTGTCCCACAAATACTTATAATCATATGTTTAATTATCTTGTATAATTAAGTGTTAATTTGATCAAATAACAATTTTATAACTCAAATTAATAATCAATATACACTCAACTTTTAAGTGATATTTAACCATTATATCAATATATAATGGGTCCCACAATGTCCAGTTAATTTATTTTACAACTCTTTGTAAATATAATTAACTAATTACCTCTTCCTCAAAATATATGCCTAACCTCAACTAATTTAATGAATTAACGATTAATCATTAAATTAAATCTTATTTTATCGTATTAAAATAAGACGTAAAATTTATTCAGTCAGTTATCGTATAATTGACTAATAAACTTAAGTGGAATGAGTTCCCAACTCAATCTCCAATAAATAACTCTCGTAACTAAACGTACATATCAAATATATGTAATGCTCTAATTAAACTGTATCGTATACAAATAATTAGTATTCTATTTGGGTCTCATCCTATAGGTGTGACCTAAAGGGATCAGTTGATTACAGCCGTCATACGACAATAACGTCAAACTCTAGTCAGCCAAGCGTTACCGATTTACGTTAATCAACTGACGTGGAGTATCAAAATATACTAATCATGCCACGTATATTCCAAATGAGATTTATTATATAAATGCACTATTGTGGAGGACACTTACTCCAACAGTAACCACCACCTCAGGCCAGCAAACACAACACTACACCAGCCAAAACAAAGTCTAGCCATACACTTCCCAAGACTTAGCCACAACAACACACAGCCAACAGCAAAACAAACCCAACACAACAATAACAACCCTCAGCCACAACCAGTCAGTCACAGTCTTTCTAAACAGGGTCCATGGGGGCCTTATACACTCAAACAAACCTAACCAGTGATCAATCTTAGTCCTAGGGAGGGTCCTCTACAACTTTGTCCTGGATTTCTTCTCCAGGAAATGCACAGAACAAAAGTTAGCTTAGGGACAAACTCAAACTGTCCAGAATTCAGCCCTTTTTGCAGTAGTTCAAATGTCACTATCAAACTTTCCTATTTTTAACAAACCAGCTCGAGGATCTTTTAGCATACCCTTTGGCATTCATCCTACTCCAGTCTGGCTCAAGAACCAAGCCTAAAAGTCCACTCCTTCACCAGATCAACCCAAGCAAACCAATTAAGTCAGATTGTCTTATGTGAACTGCTTTTCTACTTTATTGCTTTAGTCTGAACAATGTAGCTATTATTTCTATTTCTTCTGTAAGCCAACTATGGCCCTGGATGTAATGGACGAGTAAGATGTAATCTCATTGCCTATAAAAGGCTTATTCCTAATGAATCAAAGGCAGATTTGAAGTAAACACAAAAACTGAAACCATTGTTTCTGTTGATATCTCTTGGCTGTGTGCTTGAGAAAGCTTCCATTGTTGTGTGCTTGGAAGTGAGCTTAGACCCTTAGCTGAGTGTTGGGATCAAGGTTCAACCCTCAACCATTGGCTTTGTGCTTTGGTTAAGGTTCTATCTCCTTCTTTCAGCATCTAGTCCAAACAAAAACAGAGTAATTTCCAAGTGTCTAACCTTAGTTCAATTTGTAATTGTTTTAGCTTGTTTTATGAATAGTTCCATTGCAATTGGTTATCAGAGCTTAGGTTTGTGAGTTCATTTACCTAACTACATTAAAAACACAAAATCAACCATGAGTGAAGAGAGAATTACAGGTCTTGAAAACACAGTTCAAGGTCTTGTCAGAACTGTGATAGAAGTCTCCAGGTCTGTCAATGAACTTCTTGAGGGCCAACAAAACAATGACACAAGAGGAGGCAGAGGTCGAGGAAGAGGAGCACCTTTCCCACATGGAGGAAGGAGGAGACAACCTGTAGATCAATTTGAAATGTCAGACTCAGATGGCTCAGATCAAAGTCTTCTCAGACACCAAGACAAAGACATAAAGGTAGAAATCCCTGACTTTCTAGGTAGCATGAACCTTGATGATTTCCTAGATTGGTTGAGGTCTGTAGAAAGAGTCTTTAAGTTTAAAGGATACACTGATAGAAAGGCTTTTAAGGTTGCTATCATGAAACTAAAAGGTTATGCCTCACTGTGGTATGAAAATATGAAAACCTTGAGGGTGAGAGAAGGAAAAGAACCTGTTAAGTCATGGCTCAAACTGAAAAAGAAAATGAGGTCTAAGTTTGTCTCTAGGGACTACACTCAGGACATGTTCATTAAGCTTACTCACCTGAAACAAGACCAAAGACCTGTAGAATCTTATCTAAGGGACTTTGAACAACTCACACTGCAATGTGAGGCTGTTGAGAAATCTGAGCAAAAGATAGCAAGGTTCTTAGAAGGTTTGGATGAGAGGATAGCTAGTAAAGTCAGGCTACAAAACATATACTCCTTTGAGGAAGCTGTCAACTTATCTTTAAGGGTAGAAAAGTTTGGAAAGGGAAAAGCCAGTGCTTCTAAGACTCCTGCTAGGACCCCTACCTTCAAACCCTTTGTAGGAGTCAAGATAAAAGAACATGTGGTTCCTATTAAGACAACTTTCAACCCTGATAAAGGCAAGGCTGTTGATGCAGGCCAAAGAAAAACCACCCCCTCAAAAAGTGTTTTCAATGCCAAGGATATGGACATTTTGCTAGAGAATGTCCATCTAAGAGAGCTCTGAGCACCCTAGAAGTAATTCATTGGGGAGAGGATGAGGTGTTGGTCTGTGATGATGAAATGGAAGAGCCTGAGGTAGAGGCTAGTGAGGAATTGATAGAGCCTGATGTTGGGTTAAGTTTGGTAACATGGAGGGTAATGCATACTCAACCCCAGCCTTTGGAAGAGGACCAGAGACACCAGCTCTTTAGGACCAGATGTACTATCAAGGGTAGAGTGTGTAACCTCATTATTGATGGGGGAAGCTGCACTAATGTGGCCTCCAAAACACTGATAGACAAACTAGCTCTACCCACCAAGGACCACCCCCTACCTTACAAACTCAGATGGTTAAACAAAGGGGCTGAGATCAAGGTTGATAAGCAATGTGTTGTACCTTTCTCAATTGGTAAAGGGTATGTGGATGAAGGTCTTTGTGATGTTCTGCATATGGATGCCTGTCACCCCTTGCTTGGGAGGCCATGGGAGTTTGATAGGGATGCCATTCACTATGGGAGGGATAACACCTACACTTTTAAGTATGGGAAGAATAAAATCACCCTAGCCCCTTTACCGCCTGCTTTTTAAGATCAACCCAACCCCCATGAGTGAGGCCTCCAAGGAAGTCATGTTGATAAGTGAATCAGAAATAGTACAAGAGCTAAGTGAGTTACAACCTGTGTACATACTACTTGCCAAGGAGACTGGGATAAGCATGGTTGATATCCCTGAGGAGGTCAAGTCTACCCTAGAAAGTTATGGTGATCTCTTTCCTACTGAGCTCCCTAGTGGACTGCCACCACTTAGGGGAATAGAACACCACATTGATCTAGTACCTGGAGTTATATTACCCAACAAGCTAGCTTATAGAAGTGATCCTAAGGCTACAGAGGAGCTCCAACTTCAAGTAGGTGAGCTGCTAAACAAGGGCTATGTAAGGGAGTCCCTCAGCCCTTGTGCTGTACCAGCCTTGCTTGTACCAAAGAAGGATGGGACTTGGCGTATGTGCATTGATAGTAGGGCCATCAACAACATTACCATTAAGTATAGGTTCCCCATACCTAGACTTAATGATATTCTGGATGAGTTGAGTGGGGCTCAAGTATTCACAAAGATTGATCTAAGGCAGGGCTACCACCAAGTAAGGATAAGAGCAGGGGATGAATGGAAAACAGCTTTCAAAACTAAACATGGGCTCTATGAATGGTTGGTAATGCCTTTTGGGTTGTCTAATGCCCCTAGTACCTTCATGAGGTTGATGACAGAGGTCCTAAGACCCTACGTGGGAAAGTGTGTGGTGGTTTACTTTGATGATATTCTTATTTACAGTTCAACTAAGGGAGAACATTTGCAGCATCTGAAATTGTTGTTTGAGGTCCTAAGAGAGAACAAATTATATGGCAAACTAGAGAAGTGCACCTTCATGCAACCTGAGGTTTATTTCCTTGGGTTCATCATCTCTAAGAAAGGAGTAGCAGTTGATCCTGAGAAAGTTCAAGCAATCAAGGAATGGCCCCTTCCTCAAACTGTTACTGATGTTAGAAGTTTTCATGGGTTAGCCTCTTTCTACAGGAGGTTCATACAAGGGTTTAGCTCAATCATGGCCCCTATTACTGAGTGCATGAAGAAGGGAGAGTTCAAGTGGAATGAGAAGGCTGAGAAGTCCTTCAACCTGATCAAGGAGCTATTGTGTAAGTCACCAATATTGGTTCTACCAGATTTTAACAAACGCTTTGAGGTAGAGTGTGATGCCAGTGGCCTTGGCATAGGAGTTGTGCTTACACAAGAGAAGAAGCTTGTTGCATACTTCAGTGAGAAGTTAAATGGGGCCAAGCTTAACTACTCCACATATGACAAGGAGTTCTATGCCATTGTGAGAGCATTGAACCATTGGGGACACTACTTAAAGCCTAAGCCATTTGTGCTACATTCTGATCATGAGGCTCTCAAATACATCAATGGACAGCATAAACTCAACCCCAGACATGCCAAATGGGTAGAGTTCTTGCAATCCTTCTCATTCTCCAGCAAGTACATAGAGGGTAAGAACAATATTGTAGCTGATGCATTGTCTAGAAGATCTGTGATGTTGACCTTCATGGAACAAAGGGTGTTGGGGTTTGAATTCATGAAAGAGCTCTATCAGGAAGACCCAGACTTCAAGCATGAATGGGAGGTGCATCAGGAAGGACAAGTCAAGAAAGGAAGCAAGTACACAGCCCAGGAAGGCTACTTA
Source organism: Heliosperma pusillum (assembly GCA_022085475.1). Lineage (NCBI taxonomy): Eukaryota > Viridiplantae > Streptophyta > Magnoliopsida > Caryophyllales > Caryophyllaceae > Heliosperma > Heliosperma pusillum. The sequence goes on along the minus strand of JAIUZE010009573.1, from coordinate 9,708 downwards.
TTCTATGGAAACAAACTATGTGTGCCCAAGGGACCTTATAGGGGATTGCTGGTCAAAGAAGTTCACTCCAATGGCCTTGCTGGTCACTTTGGGGTGCAGAAGACCTATGACATATTGCAGGATCAGTTCTATTGTCCTAAGATGCTCAGTGATGTGCAAGATGCCCTCAAAAGGTGCAGGTCTTTTCAATTAGCCAAAGCACATTTTCAGGCTGGCCCTTACACACCACTCCCAGTACCAAACAAGCCATGGGAAGATCTCAGCATGGATTTCATTGTAGCCCTACCAAGAACTCAAAGGGGAAAGGATTCAATCATGGTGGTTGTAGATAGGTTCAGCAAAATGGCACATTTCATTGCTTGTAAGAAGACTGAGGATACTTTGGGGGTAGCTGAACTATACTTTAGGGAGGTTGTCAAGTTACATGGGGTACCTAGAAGCATTGTCTTAGATAGAGACACAAAGTTCATGAGTCACTTCTGGAGAACCTTGTGGAAGCTATTAAAGACCAGACTATTGTTTAGTACTTCTCACCATCCCCAAACTGATGGGCAGACAGAAGTCACTAACAGGACACTAGGAAAGATCTTGAGGAGCATTGTTTCTAAGTCCTTGAAAGATTGGGACCTCAGGCTAGCACAAGCTGAGTTTGCCTTCAACAGAGCCCCCTCCAGCAGCACAGGTAAAAGTCCTTTTGAAACAGTTTATGGTACTAACCCTCTCATGCCTACAGACCTGGCCCCAGTCAAAGGAAGCAAAGCAAACTATGATGCAAAGAAAAGAGTTGAACAAATGATACAGATGCATGAGCAAGTCAAGAAGCAGATTGAAAGGTCCAATGAGTTGTACAAGGCTAGATCCAAAGGGCCTAAGAAAGCAAGGGAGTTCAAAGCAGGGGACCTTGTATGGTTGCATTTAAGAAAGGAGAGGTTTCCAGATAAAAGGAGAAACAAGCTCATGCCAAGAGTTGATGGACCATTTGAAATATTGGAGAAGCTGGGCCCAAATGCTTACAAGGTGGATCTACCGGGAAGCTATGGTGTCCATGGTACTTTCAATGTTGGAGACCTGAGCCCCTACCATGGTGAATCAGATGATGAAGGTGATGAAGATTTGAGGGCAAATCCTTTTTAAGAAAGGGAGGTTGCAACAGGAGTACATGATCAAGGCAAGACACAAACTCAAGACAAGACACAAAATCAAGACAACAATATCATTCAAGGCAACAACAACAATACAGCCAGCACCATGACTAGTTATGACAATGTTTTATTCAGTCCAAGTAACCACCACCTCAGGCCAGCAAAGACAACACTACACCAGCCAAAACAAAGCCTAGACATCCACTTCCCAAGACTTAGCCACAAAAACACACAGCCAACAGCAAAACAAACCCAACACAACAATAACAACCCTCAGCCACAACCAGTCAGTCACAGTCTTTCTAAACAGGGTCCATGGGGGCCTTATACACTCAAACAAGCCTAACCAGTGATCAATCTTAGTCCTAGGGAGGGTCCTCTACAACTTTGTTTAGGATTTCTTCTCCAGGAAATGCACACAACAAAAGTTAGCTTAGGGACAAACTCAAACTGTCCAGAATTCAGCCCTTTTTGCAGTAGTTCAAATGTCACTATAAAACTTTCCTATTTTGAACAAACCAGCTCGAGGATCTTTTAGCAGACCCTTTGGCATTCATCCTACTCCAGTCTGGCTCAAGAACCAAGCCTAAAAATCCACTCCTTCACCAAATCAACCCAAGCAAACCAATTAAGTCAGATTGTCTTATGTGAAATGCTTTTCTACTTTATTGCTTTAGTCTGAACAATGTAGATGTTATTTCTGTTTCTTCTGTAAGCCAACTATGGCCCTAGATGTAATGGAGGAGTAAGATGTAATCTCATTGCCTATAAAAGGCTTATTCCTAATGAATCAAAGGCAGATTTGAAGTAAACACAAAAACTGAAACCATTGTTTCTGTTGATATCTCTTGGCTGTGTGCTTGAGAAAGCTTCCATTGCTGTGTGCTTGGAAGTGAGCTTAGACCCTTAGCCGAGTGCTGGGATCAAGGTTTAACCCTCAACCATTGGCTTTGTGCTTTGGTTAAGGTTCTATCTCCTTCTTTCAGCATCCAGTCCAAACAAAAACAAAGCAATTTCCAAGTGTCTAACCTTAGTTCAATTTGTAATTGTTTTAGCTTGTTTTCTGAATAGTTCCATTGCAGATCTTCAACAAGAGTCTTGAACGTTCCCAATTGAAATTGACTTCAAGAGTAGCGGTAGGACTAGTAATCGACCACCAGTTGTCGGCTTCTCTCACAAGAAAATGCTTAGCAATCCTCACTTTGTCTTCTTCCCGGACTTGATACAAGTCGAATTGCTTCTCCATCTCCCGGAACCACTCCGGGATCTCGGTGGGGTCCAGTTCTCCACCATAGGGCTTGGTCTTGCTCCTAGCAATTTGGCTAACCACCCAAGCATAACCTCCTTGGTGATGGTCTTCTCTAGGAGGAGGGGCTTGGTTAGCTTTAGCATTGGCCGTATCTTGTTGATTCCTTAGAACTTGAGTGAGAGCCTCTAAAATGACATTCTCTATGAGTCGTGGTCTAACCATCTTCATAAGACATGAAAACAAACAAAGTTAATCCTAGCACTTAGCATATTCATAGAGACTACCAACTAAGGTCCTTATGTTCTACCCATCTCTCATTCATTATTTCAAGGTCATATTAGAATTTAGGTTTTAGGGTTCACGTGTGTGCGTCGGGAGCGCCATAGACTCTGATACCAATTGTGACAACCCTCGCGAAAGCATAAAGATAAACGAGTAGCTTGCAGCGCAAATTAGAGAATTTTTAAAACTTTTTAAGGTAAGATTCGCAAAGGTTATCAAAAGGCGAGATACAACATAAACGAATGAAGTAGTAGTATTGAAAAGGTCGACAAATCACTACAAGGGAGACAACGGTCCCAAAAATACAACTACTCTAATAGTATAAGAGTCTAAGCGGTAAAGGTGATCATCGTGAAATGACGCTCGCTAGCTCACACTAGTCTCAACCCCATGTAGCACCGACATGTACCTGTACATTCATGAAACATGAACGCCACAGTCAGTGGGGAGTAACTCTGGGTCCTCCCAGTCATATCACATTAAAACGTACATAAGTAAGCACATAGTCATACGTCATCATGTCAACATACATATATCATGCCGGATTGTGAGAATAGCATCATAAAAGTGATAATATTCATGGAAAGGAAACCATCATTCATAATTATCATGCAATACAAGACTCGGGGAAGACCCCCCTTGGCAACCATATAGAACACTAAGGGCTTGCATCTCACCATTAGCGACTTATGTTTGAGAAGGTTTGGGACTCGACATACAGGCCAATCATAGGCATCCAAAACAAACAAGTATACAATCCATCATATGATCAGACATAAGCATACATACTCTTACGATAAATGGCACGCACTAGCATCGTGTACAAGTAGCAAGACAAGTCAACGGAAGCCCACGGGATAAGACGATTCCCGAAACCGTATACGATAAGACGTTTCGTTTCGTATACTCATAACCTAGACAAACAGGTTCACGGGATAAGACGTGTTAGTTATGAAAACTAATATATTAAAATTTCTAATGCTGAAATTAAATTACCATAGTTAAATTATACATGATCTAGTGCATGCAAGTATGAATAAGTGTATAAAACTACAAATAATAAGATATTTCCTTACAAAGCTTTATGGAAATGGTATACTACAACGTTTGTAGTTTTACAACCTGAATATAAGAGCTCCTTAAACCTTAATCCAAAGTAGGATTACTCCTCCTTGTTGCACCCAAGGGTTTGTCCCAAAATCCTAGTTTTATTAACTAGATAATAACTAAGACTAACCCTTGATAATACTACAAATATTACTACTTAGTAGTAATATAAGATGTGTATTATATTTTGTGATTTTATGTGATGAAGATGATGATGAAGATGAAGAATAAGATGAACAATTCAACTTGTTGTTCTATGTTGAAAAAAACCACCAAGTGCTAATAATGAACAATTTTTCTTCTTAATTCATCAAGTGTAGTAACCATAGTGTTGGGGTATTTATAGGAGTTTAAGGTAGTGGAATATGATGTAATTGTCACTTATAAGTGGAAATATTGCCTAATTACCACCTAATAGTGAGTGGGCATTTTTCGGTCCAAATTATGGGATTTGGGTCCATTTTTGACTTTTGATATTTGTCTCACAAATATTTATAATTCAAATACTTAATTATATTATCTCATATAGTTAATTATTAATTGGACCATTTAACTATTAAATGATAGAAATAACTAAATAATATACACTTAACTTGTAAGTGATATTTGACCATTATATCAATATATAATGGGTCATTGGATACCCATTTTAGCTATTATTACAACTCCTTGTAGGATTTATTAGTTAATTACCACTACCTCACAATATATATAAATACCTCAAGGAATTTAGTAAATTAACTTTTTATAACTAAATTTCACTATATTTAATCATATCAAATAAGATAAATATTTTATTAGTCAATTACTACATATAAAATATTTTGGTCCGAGTTCAAAACTCGTTCATCACGTTTAAAACTCACTTGACTAATCTTTAGTCAATATTAATAAGGGACTAACTAAAATGTATCTTTATACAATATGATTAGTTTTTCCATTGGGGTTCCTCCCTATAGGTGTGACGGAGAGGGATCAGCTGGACACCGCCGTCAAACGACAGTAACGTCAAACTCTAGTCAGCTGAGCGTTACCGATATACGTTGACCAACTAACGAGTATATTATAAATATATCCCAAATTTATTCCTTTAATGAGATTTATTTATTAAACGCACAATTATCGAGGACACCTACTCCAACAATATCCCACTAGTCCGATACAAGTTGTGCGCTACCGATTCTCTTGTCCGTTTCAATCTCCCACTCAATGCAAGGTGTCTTTCAGGTCGTACTTGCACTTGAACATATTGTGAGTGGTTTCCTCGATCGGGAGAACGACTGTCTGACCGGATATCTACCATAGATCTTATCCGAGCGTGGCCACTCATTTCCAGTCATATCTCCTCGAGTGGCCCTGAGATTATGTAAACCCAACGTGGGTGGACAACTCTTATTGACCTATTTTCTTTGTTCAATTGCAGATCACCATGACCCAGTAAATGCCCATCGGCCTCCTTTTACGGCGCGACCTAGGACAAAAATCTAAGCCAATCGGAAAATGTATTAACTCAGACAAATAGTCTCCAGTCAAAAGAATCAACTCATAGGAACAATATAGAAGTCTTTACCACGACCAGGTAACGAAAATACTCTATAAATGGTCACTACCCGACAGAGTGTCTCTACTGTCTGCCTATGTAATCGACTAGTCATTTCCATGACCCTATGGCTGTCGAACCCGCCATCAATCGACTTACAATCTAGTCACTCTGGGACGTCATCCCATTAAGTAACTAGGGACAAATTACAATGAAATCATGTTCACCTTAAGTAGGGTTCAATGTTGTCTCAACAACCTACTAGGAAATCAAAGTATTATTAATAATAAATATTAAACGATAAATGCAATTATATAAATATAATTCAAAATCAAATTACATATAATTTATATCAAATCATGTACACGTTTAAATCCCATCGAAATTACATGATTATCAAGCTTAACCTGCGACAAAGGCTTGGTTAAAAGATCAACAAGGTTATCCCTTGTCCAAACCTTACAAATCGCAATTTCCTTCTATCATTGTTATTCAGACATAACACTAAGAAGACCAATTTGCTCCCACTAAATTTCATGTATAAACATGGTTCCTCGACACTTCGAAAAAATCCATTCTGTTTTATTACATGATCAAATTGATGATTCCAACTCCCAGTTGTCCATCCAAGCCGAATTTGATTTTAAAAATCCATTTACACTGAAGAGGTCTATCATCTTTAGGTAAATCAACCAAGTCCCATACTTGATTTTCGTGCATGGAGTCTATTTCGGATTTCAAAGCTTCTAGCCATAATTTGGAGTTAGAACTCGAAATAGCTGCCTTATAGGTTCATCACTTCTTAAAAGTAAAACATCATCACCACATTCCTCGATAATACCAAGATATCTATCATGTGGGTGATTGATGTGACTTGACTTCCTAGGAACTATAACTGAAACAAATGAAGAAGGAACATCTTCCTGCGTCACATTTTCAGTTTATGGCTCTTGAAATTCAATAATTCAAATTTTCTCCCACTATGTCTTCTAGAAATAAACCCTTTTTTTAGGAAGACAGCATCACGAGCCACAAACACCTTGCTCTCATGACGGTCGTAGAAGTAATTATCACGTGTTTCCTTGGGATAAACTACAAAGAAACATTTGTCAGATCGAGGAGCTAACTTATTTTCAGACTTGTTCTTGACATAAGCTAGCTTTACAACCTCATATTTTCATATACGACAAATTCGGGACTTTTCCTTTCCACAACTCATGTGGAGTTTTCTCAACTGCTTTAGTCAGGCTTTGTTTAAAGAAATCGTGACATAAAAAATTGCAAAACCTCAGATTTTCTATATGATGACCTTCATTAGTTAGATTTTAAACATAAATACCATTGATAGATTTAGCATAACCATATATCATACTCCCTCCAATCCAATCCAAACTACCCATTTGACTTTTTTCGGTCTACGAGACGACACTTTGACCTCGTTTTTCTCCGTCTATATATTGTTTCTTAGGGTCGAAATTATAATTTTCCGAAACCTCTTCTTATAACAAACGTAAAAATATCAATTTTATATATAAAATTTGAAGATTTGACTTAATATAATCGAGGTCAATATTTAACAAGTTTGACTTTAAAAAGTGAGTGGGTAGTTTGGATTGGATTGGAGGGAGTATTATCGAAGGAAAAAGTACAACACTTGTTCTTTAATTACAAAAAGCAAAACCTTCTCTGTCTAATACAGAAATGGATATTATATCCTTACTAAGAGAAGATAAAAAATAACAGTTTATTTAAGTACAACTCTAAGTTAGATTTTAAACTAATTACATAGGTTCCCACCGACATAGCTGCCGTCCTTGCTCCAATTCTCAAGTGGAGGTCAACTTCACCCTTGGCTAGTTGACGGATGCTTCTCATTCCCTGTAAATGATTACAAAGATGAAAAGCACAACTTGTATCAAATACCCATGTGGTGAAACTTGTTTAAAAATTATGTCCATCATATAGATTTCAAATGATATTTTACCTGACGACGTCACACGTCCCGCCTTTTTATCATCTAAATATTTGGGGCAATTCCTTTTCCAATGCTCAGTCCCGTCACAATAACAACATTTTTGTTCGGGTGTTGCCCTCTTCTTAGGTTTGGGTTGGCTATTCTCAATAGCCTTCCCTTTTTCCTTGGACTTGGGGTTGACCTTCTTCCCCTTAGTACCAACCCGTTTAAATTGTTGTTTACTTTTTGAATTAATGTTCAAAACATCTCTTCTTATACTCCCACTCGACATCAAATCCCTTTCAGTTTGTACTAAAAGTCCATGAAGTTCATGAATACTTTTATTCATGTTGTAATTTACCCTAAAATTGGCAAATCCATCGTGAAGTGAATGAAGCACGCTGTAACAACCCGAAATATACCCTATTTTTCTAGGGAAAATATTAACGGACACTTTTCAGCAAACTTAAGTTTTAAATTAGAATTTATTGTTTCCAGTCGAATTTGGAAATTCCGAGTTCGTATTTGGAATTTTTGGGAGATTCCATGAGAATCCCGTTTTTAAGTCATCTTTGACTTTTCTTGACTTTTAAGTCGTCTTTGACTTTTCTTGACTTTTTAAGTCGTCATTTACTTTTCTTGACTTTTTAAGTCGTCATTTACTTTTCTGGACTTTTAACTCGTCATTAACTTTTCTTGACTTTTAAGTCATCATTGACTTTTCTTGACTTTTAAGTCGACTTTGACTTTCGTTGACTTTTCCCGACTCACCTCGTAATTTTAAAGACCGAAATTATATTTGAAAAATAATAAATTTAATTTATTTTTATTAAGATTTATTGGAATTTATGATAATTTAATATAATTATTTTGAATTTATTCGGGATTAAAGAATAACTTTTACGGTTTAATCCCGAACGTCATTTAACTATTCCCGAGTCAACTTAAATCCCGAAACAAACCCGAAACCCGACTTTGGCATGAGTCACACGCCCATGTCATCTTTTTCCACTCATATGGGATCTTTTAATTAAAATGATTAAACTAATAATAATATCTAAGATATTTACAACTTTATCGATCCGTCAGTTTAAGTTACGCAAATCGATAAATCAGACCCGGTTTCTTTGATGAACCACACGGCTCTCCTTCCTCTCTTAAAGCTAGATATTTTCATTTCTTTTGATTACAATAACATAATATCTAGATATTTGATTTAATTAACTTAATATCTAATCAATTACCGTAATATAATTATTAAACCCGGGTCAATTCCGTAACAACAATTTCAAAACCCGACTCCATATTTCCTCTATATTTACACGGCTCCTCTCCCACCATTACTCACTAACTACTTTTCATTTTACAATAAATCAAATTAAGATCTAATTAATACTTTCTTTAATCGTTCTTCATCGTTCTTCGTCGTTCTTCATCGTTCTTCGTCGTTCTTGAGCAAAATCGTCATAAAAACTTCATTTCTTATTCAAATCCGTCCTAACTTATATTTCTAGAATCTCCTCTTCGCTCTCCATCTTCAAATACGGTTTATTTTCAATTCCGACAAAATCGTTTTCAACACTTTAATTATGGAAAATCAAGTTTTAATACTAACAATATTATTCTTGTCATTTCTAATAGGGGAAGATTTTGAAGACGAGTTTGGTGACTCGTATATTTTAGGAGAAGACTAGAAGACGGGTTTCTTATTTCTTAGTTCTTAAATTTTGGTGCTACTTGATTTTTTGCTAGCTAAGGTAACGATTCCGAGTTACTCGACGAATTAATGTTACATACTTTAGTTGTTGTTTATGATTTAAGGTTTTTAAGTAGTAACATGATAGGTGGTTATGATTATTATGTTGTATGAATTTATGACATGTTTTAGTGTTCTTGATAAATTTGGATGATATTCATAATAATGATTTTTGTATGAATGATGGTTGGATTGGTTGTTAAAATGGATGTTGTAAATTAAAAATCATGTTGAAATAAATTGGGGTTGTTGTTTTGGTGGTGGCCGAATTGGGTGGCTGGAAACCAGCCCAAACCGGCCGGTTCAGGCCTGGTCAGACCGGTTCAGGCCGGTCCAGCCCGGTCTGGATTTGGTCCGGGGATGGTCCTTGGGTGTTGTGTCGATACTTGTTTGTTTTGTTGTTGTTTTGACGGGTTTTAATTATGTTAAGCATGCGGGAAATATTAAGAAACGGTTTTTAGTAAAATCGATCAAAAGCCAAAAACAGCCCAAAACCAGGCCGTGGGGCCCAGTCCAGGCCCGGGTATTGTCTGGCCCAAATCAGCCCGTGGGTCCCCTTGTTGGACTTGTGACGGTTTTTGAGTTTAGTGTTAATTTATCGTGTTTTGTAATATTTAGCAAGTGGGAAATTAATAAGTAAAATATTTAATTAAAAAGGTTTTTTTATAAAAATTATTA
>JAIUZE010009572.1:0-13411 GCA_022085475.1 Heliosperma pusillum | reverse complement strand
TTAAATGGTTAGGCAAATTGATTTGGTGCTTCCTATCTATTGTAGATAGGTTTTGGTAAAACAAGGTTTGAGTTTTGGGTTCTCAACTGAACAGTGCATAGGACTGTCCAATTTCGGTTTGGTAAGTTCTGGGTTGTTTTGGCTTATCTTTGGGTTATTTGGATTTTGCCTTTATTTGAGAACAAATGGATATGCAAGTTAAGTACAAACACCGAATTGTCAAACCCGTTACTAGTCTATGAGAAGAGGACCAGACTAGACAAACTACAACCATGTTCCATAACTAATGGAGAATTACCAACTTAATGACACAACAACTCTTTTTCTAGTCACTCATAGAGGAAAATTTTAGTGGATCATTAACTACAAGCTACAGTTTAATAGACCAAATTCCAATCATATTTTCTCAAATTGTTCCCTTGCTAAAGGTTTAGTAATTAAAAGTCGGATAACTGATCTTTGGTTTTACAAAATTTTAAGCAAATGTTCCCTTTTTCTACAATGTCACGTAGAAAGTTTGTCTTAGAATATTGACGGGATTTTATGAAATATTAATTGTACTCATGTTATCACAAAGAATAGTCACACAAATAATAATCATACCGTAATCCCATAATCGTTGGCTTACCCATTTGGCTCATATGACTCGTGGTTCCCAATGCCATACTTTGCTCTGTTCAAATTGATTTAGCTCGTCTTATTTAATTCCTTTGAACTGTCGGATGTCTGATTGAACAGTGTCAGTGACTGTTCTATTCCCCCTGAACTTGAGATGACTTTAATCAGAACAGTTCAGTTAACTGTTTGACATGCTTCTGTTTTACTCTTCAAGTCCTCGTAGATTCTCTCTTGTTCTTCTCATCTCAACTTTGTAGGTTCTATGTGAGAGGTCAAAGACATCGTCCATATGCACCTTGAGCAACGAAATTTGTTTTGATCAATGCATGTTGCTCCCTCTCACTTTAACCTGCAAAACAGATTATACTTTGGACTTGGGTACCCAAATTAACTTGGGTCCCTTTTGGTTAGTCACTTGTGCTAATAAGTCCTTTCGAATCCACATTTTCTTGACAATCTTATTACTTTGTTCCATGTAACCGAACCGCTTCTTACAAGCATTAAATACGTGTCCTGTTTTCCCACAAAATTTGCACAAAGTATACTCAGGTAGGCCGACATACTTACGTTTACGAAAGTCACGTTCTACGGGTTCAGGCTTTCTGAAATAGACATTGCTGGAAGCATTCTGAATTGAATAGTTCGGTGATCTGTTTACTTTCTGTCCAGGAACCCAAACTGTATGATATTGAGGATCATCTAGCTTGAAGTTTTAACAAGATTCATACCCTAATCATAGCTTCTTAGTATTACTGGATTGATTAACTAGGAAGTCAAGAACGGTATTACTTCCTTCCCATTTAGCGGTGACATTCCTAGCATTTCTTAGGTCGATTTCAAGGTTATCGATTTTTCTAAGAAGTCTCTTGTTCTTGTTAAGGAGATCGTCATAGTCAACATTGAGTCTATCAAATTTAGTATTGAACTCAGAGTATGTGATAGCTCCTTTAACATGCATATTTTTTATTTCATCCAGTTCGTTAGTTAAAGCTTGTATCTTGTTGACTAGCGATTCATTTTCAGTGATAACTTCGGAATGAACAGTCTGTTCAACTGTTCGTTTTTCAACATATTTCAGATCACGTTTTAACTTGACATTTTCTTCCGCGATACTTTCAATCTCAATTTGCATTGCTTCCAGACGTTTACTTTGGTCATAACTAGTGTCTAGGGTCTCGTCAAGAAGCCTAATTATTTTTTCTTTTGACAGAGATCTAACACGAGTCTTGAGATCAGAAAGACATACCTCGTCGTCAGATTCACTTTCGGAATTGTCAGTATGGGCCATAAGACATCTCATATCATCTTTGTATGAGTTCTTTTGTGGCTTGGTCTTGTAAGTGGATCGAAGACATAGTTTCTCTTCCGTTTCTTCCTTAGGCGGTTCATCGTCCTCGGATTCTGACTCACCCCACACAGCAGCAATCATTGCACGTTTGTACTCTTGCTTAAATTTCTCACGTTTATCTCTAGACGTTTATCTGATGATCACGATCTCCACATTTAAAGCAACCCATTCTAGACATAGAACGAGATGAAGAAGAAGAAAAAGTAGAAGGAGCATATTTCTTTGGTGTAAAACTTTCGAACTTCCCTTGATTTTGTTTTATGATTATCTTTGCTATACGCTTAGATAACTCAACTTCCTCCTCAAGATCACTTTCATTATCACTTGAGAAGGCGTTCAAGGCCAGGCCCTTAGCCTTGGGCTTCTCTTCGGCATCATCAAGGGCTATTTCATGTGCCATAAGAGATCCCATTAAGGCTGCATAGGTGAGAGTAGTTAAGTCCCTGCCTTCTTCAATGGCTGTAACCTTGGATAGCCATCTCTTGGTTAAACTTCTTAAAATTTTACGGACAATGTCCTCAGTTTGAAAAGAGCGACCAAGATTTGAAAGTTCGTTGGTTATACTAGAAAATCGAGAAGACATGCTTTTAATCGATTCATCTTTTTGCATTTTGAAGGCCTCGTATTGTTGCATTAATAGATCAATACGAAGTTTCTTCACTTGCAATGTTCCCTCGTGGGCTAACTCGAGAGTATCCCAAATTTGCTTAGCCGTCTTACAACCAGCAATACGGCCGACCTCCTCATTTATAAGACCAGATTGTAAAAGGGATATTGCTCGAGCATTCTTTTCTGCCTTCTTATAGTCATCGGCGGTGTAGGCCTCTCTTGCTTTAGGACTTTTTACACCATTTGCATCGGTGGTCGTAATAACAAGAGGGCCACTTTCAATAATTGCCCAACACTCATAATCAGTTCCTTGAATGAAATGTGTCATTCTATTTTTCCACCAGCCATAGTCCGTGCCATCGAAGACAGGACATTTGACAGATCTGGAATTCATTTAAGCAAAAGAAAAGAGAAAAGATAAACTCAAAAGGATCAAACTCTTTTTGCGGTAAAGCAATCAAGAGCACGAGGCTCTGATACCAATTGTTGAGTTTATGGATCCAATACTTAAGAGGGGGGGGTGAATTAAGTACCTTTTTAATAATTAAAAACACACAACTCGAAACTAGTCGATGCAGAAACAGTACACAGGCAAATTAAACAGTTCAGCGGACTGTTTAAAACAGTGAATTCTGTGCAGTACTGATTCGAACCGATTAACGAACGAAATTAAATGCGAGTATGAAGAACAACGAGCAAAAAGAAGAACACAACAATTTTTAAGTGGTTCGACCTACTCTTTAAAGGTCTACGTCCACTATCGCTCTTATTAAATATCTTCCTTATAATCAAACCCGATTACAAAGAAAATCCCCACAATCAACCCGATTGTGCGACTCGAGTACCACCCGTACCCCAATAAACACTCACTCACAAATTAGAAAATTACAATGATTATTGTCTCCTTATAAGGTTCACAAGTAAGAACAATGGAGAACAATTATTGCCTAGAGATGAAATAGTTTAAGTACTTGATAATATTCACTAGGCACAACCTTTTAAGCTCATAAAAATATTTTGACTCAAAAATATTCCTGCATAAGAAATCTTGCTGTACGTTTTTGCTTTTGTCAAAGGTTGAAGTTTTCTGAAAATAAAACTCTCTTATTTATAGAAAACTATTAGGTTTAGGACTCTCTTAAAATAAGGAAGAATAAGATAATAAAAAGATATGCAATCTTTTATATTATCTCAAACTCTTAACTAAAAGATATTTTAATAATATTTCCTTCTTTTTATTCAAACAACTTTTAAAGGATATTCTGGAGGAATTCTGTAGAGTCTATAGATCGAATACGAAAGAGGGGGGGTGAATTGAGTATTAAAAACTAGCCCCACTTTTTTCGAATTAAATGATATGTAATTAATTATTTGATCTTATGAATTAAAATCAACTAAATAATTAATCAAAGTAAGCGTGAATAACGAAATAACGAAAAGTAAAGAGATAAGAGAGAGGCACACGATTTTTGAAGTGGTTCAGTTTCACACGTTGAAACCTACGTCCACTATTCTCGATTAATAATTTTTAGTACCTTTCTACGGATTACAAAAATTACCAACCCACGCGTATAATCAACACTATGATTATAACTCAAGGTGAGTATCGCTAAATACTCTATACTATCTTAACGCTAATAAAAAGTACAATATAACTCACACAGATTCCCGTTAAAGAATTGTAAGCTTATAAAGATGTACTATTATCCAATAACGTATTTCACTCAAGCGATTGATAATAATTGATGCACGACTCTTTTAAAAACAAACTCTAAAAATAATAAATATTTGCTCAAAAGTTTGCTTTAAAATGATTTTGAAAATCAACACTAGTAAATATTTGTGCCGTGTGAATATAGTGTATTTCGTGTGTGTGTCGTGTCAATTGCAATTTGTATGTGAATGAGTATTTATAGTAGAAGAATCATAATAGATCTAAAACCCTAGTATAATATTTAATAAAGATATTTATCTTATCATAAAATAATATTTGCTAATCTTATAGAAATATCTTTATCTCAAAATATTATTTGGTTTATCTTATAGAAATATATTTATCTTGATATCTCAAAATATTGTTGTAAAGATATAGTAGAATCCTAGATTATGTAAACTAAGGAAACAAACCTATGGAGGCCGAATCCTATAGCTCACGAAACCCTAGGAGGCACGCAACCCTAGGTGGCCCAAACACTAGGTTTCACGAAACCCTAGGTGGCTCAAACACTAGGTGGGATAATTAGGTTAACAACAAATTGAGATAGAATATATTAGAAACCCTAGGTAGCATGACAACCCATAAGTTGTATTACTAACCAATAGAATCTCATAAATATATTCTATATTAAAATAATTGATAAATATAAAAATACTCTTTCACTTTTGAAAACATTTCAAAACATTTTATTTCCAAAATCATGCATCAATATTTTATCATCCAAAGTCATAGACTAAAGCTATAACTTTTGAACATAAAATCTCTCGAATGAAATAGTTACAGAATGACGACCTATACTATCTAATCTTCACAAAGATCTTCAGTATACGGATCATCTCTTCATCTTGATCACAAAGACCCTCCATCTCGAGTCTTGTGTATATTTATGTAGATCTTGTTTGAAGCGATTTTCCTTAAAGTTATGCCTGGTTAGCTATAACTTCCATGTTTGCTTCCAAAGTTATTCCTGAAGTTGTTATAACTTTGTCTCACAAACTTTATCAAAGTTATGTCTAACTTTGATCTTTCTTCTTATAATTGTTGCTAGCTATAATAAGACTAAAGCACACAATTACACGCATATGATATATCGAGTAAAACATATTATTACGTAAACACATGTCATTATCAAAACTATCAAATTGGTCCAACAAATTCCCCCTTTTTGATGATGACAAGTCTCATATGATTTCCTCAAGATGTCTTCTTAACAATGTGAATAAGTATGGTTCCCCCTCAACAAAACACTCCAAAGTTATAGCAACTTTGATCGCAAGAACAAAACAACTTAGCCAAAGTTATAGCTTGAGAGAATTTAAGAGATAACGAGTCTTGACAAGGAGCAAGCTTAAGCAAAAACTCAAATCATATCATTTCTTCCCCCTCTTGGCATCATTGAAAAGACAAGAACAAAGACATGAAACGACTAGAATAACACATGTCAAGGCAAGAAATAGATATGCAAAATACGCAATATAAGACGATATATACCAAACAAAATAAAGTGTAAATGTTGATTAAACTACAAACCATAAAAAAATATTGTTAGTTGCCATTGGGCCGAATGGTTAAGTAGTTGTAAGGAGCAAACAAGCGAAGGTAAGAAGATCAAGGCATTTTGGGTTGTCGGATGATGTTAGGGTTAATAAAGTCGGGTCGGGTGCGGTACTCGAGAGTAGAAAGACGATCGAGGCACGTCAATACATGAGTAGCTTGTGCTGTGAGGCAAACATCGAAGTTTCGAACCTTCAAGGAAAGAGCCTCCGTTGCATCAAATATAGTGTGCATCCCCTCACGCATCTCCGAACCGCTCTTCACCAATGCACCTCCTTGGCTCACCAAGAATTGCATCCGATCCCTTTGCCTATACATCTCTTGTCGAATATCGACAACATTCCTCTCTAATTTTGCTAGGCAATCATCAACACCCGTCATCCAAGACCTCAACTCACTAAACACACCCGAACCGACATGGTCACGGGTAGAGCTAATGTTCCCCATAGCCACGGTTTTTACATTTTTTTTTTTTTTTATTTTTTTTTTTTCAACAACCGTAGCAATTTTCTTATCTTGCGCATCAAGGCGCTCCATTACTTTTCCCATAAACCCATCCAATTTCGATTCAAGCCCCGAAAAATCAGCCACATTCGGTTCTCAACAACCGAACCACCTTTTTTTTTTTTTCACTAACACCCTCTTGTACCCTTTTTTTTTCATCGACGCCTTTTTGTACCTTCAAGCACCGAACCCGACTCGGTTTGGGTTTTGGAGTTTGGGTGGTGGTGTTTTTGTAGAATTGGAAAAGGAATCTTAGGTAATTAATTTTAGGGATATGGTAAGGATGAGATTTGGTAAATAAAAAGATATGGTAAGGTATTTTTATTGTGGAGGTTTTCGGCTAAAGTAAAATACATGGATACAATTTGGCTCAATTTTGGAAAGTGAATAGGATAGGTTTTTGGCAAATATGTGGTTCATAATTCAATTTCCATAAAACACTAAATATGCAAGATACTCACGTAAAATATATTATATTAAACACAAATATACTAGCAATGAAATATGCGGACAAAGTCATATAATCTCGTCTTAATCTAGCCAGTCACGCAGGTTCACAAAATAAATACGATGAATTTAATTGCTACCGATTAAACCAATTTCCAACCGCAAAATCTCAAAACGTCTTCTCGCTAACGCCTTTGTTAAAATGTCAGCCCATTGAACTTCAGTACTACAAAATTCGAGTTTAATGTTGCCCTTTTCTACATGGTCACGCAAAAAATGATGTCTAATGTCTATATGCTTAGTACGAGAATGCTGAGCTGGGTTCTAAGAAATAACAATAGCACTCGTATTATCACAGAAAACAGGCATACAACCAACATTAACACCATAATCACATAGTTGTTGCTTTAACCAAAGTAGTTGAGAACATACCAGTCCTGCAGCGATATATTCGGCTTCTGCAGTGGATAACGCAACCGAATTTTGCTTCTTTGAGCCCCACGTTATTATGCAAGGTCCCACAAAAGTAGCGAATCCAGAGGTACTTTTTCTATCTAAAGAACATCCCGCATAATCTGCGTCTGAATATCCTACTAGATTGAAATTACACTCAAGTGGATACCACAAATATAAATTAGATGTACCAATTAAATATCTCAAGATACGTTTAACTGCAATCATATGTGATTCCTTAGGACATGATTGAAATCTAGCACCGACACATACGCTGAACATAATGTCAGGTCTACTTGCAGTTAAATATAATAAAGAACCAATCATACCTCGATATGTAGTCTCGTCTACGGACTTACCATTTTCGTCTAAGGTCAACTTTTTGTCAGTTACCATAGGTGTGTCCATTGGATGAGCGTTTTCCATACCAAATTTTCTGATTAGCTCCTTGACATATTTTTGTTGGTGAATCTTTATTCCTTCTTTGGTTTGTTGAATTTGCAATCCTAGGAAGAATTTTAATTCTCCCATCATGCTCATTTCAAATTCCGAGGTCATTAGATCTGAAAAATACTTGCACAATTTATTGTTAGTAGAACCCAAAATAATATCGTCTACATAAATTTGAGCAACATGTAAATCAGAACCCTCGGATTTGAGAAATAGGGTTTTATCGTCAGACCCTCTTTTAAAATTGTTTTGCAATAAAAATTTTGACAGTCTGTGGCGTACCAAGAGCCCTAGGGCGCTTTGTTCAAAATCAATTCACAACAATTCACCATATAAAGCCGTTACTCGAGTTAAAAAAACATGGTTTGAAACTTGCTATTCAAAAATCCCGATTTTGTTCACAAAACCTCTTCTTTCTAAAAACCTCTTCTTCTAAATAACCGTTAAGAAATGCAGTCTTAACGTCCATTTGGAATAATTTCATTCCTTTATGAGCTGCGAAGGCGATGAGCAAGCGAATAGCTTCAAGTCTTGCTACTGGAGCGAATGTCTCGTCATAATCCATCCCTTCTTGTTGATTATAACCTTGAACGACCAATCGAGCCTTGTTACGAACTATAACTCCTGAATCATCCAATTTATTTCTGAATACCCATCGAGTACCAATCACAGTTCGATTAGGAGGTCGAGGCACAAGGTGCCATACTTTATTGCGTTCGAACTGTTGAAGCTCTTCTTGCATAGCCACAATCCAGTCGGATTCTGCAAGAGCTTTTTTGATGTTGGTGGGCTCTATGGTAGACAGAAAAGAATAGAATGAACAAAAGTTATTTAATGTTCGCCTCGTTTGAACTCCCTTATTCAAACTTCCTAGGATACTATCCATAGGATGAGAACTCATATATTTCCATTTTTTAGAGTTCCTAGGCTCATCATCATCTGATGAACTATCACTTTCCTCAAATGATTCAGAATCAAGAGTGGTTTCCCCTGAGCTGGACTCTGGGTTTATAGCTGAAGTTGGTACAACTTCAGTTACACCATCTTGGTTCTGGTTCAAAGTTATAGCATCATCAGCTATAACTTCAGTTTCCTTTTCCTTGTTTTGAGAAGAGACATTCGTATCATCAACAATTGTCTCATTTCTCTGTTCAAGGTCATTTGCGGATTTATCAAGTTCATCATTGATTCCTTCAATAACTTCTTCATTATTTTCTGGCACGTCATCTCTGGAGAGGCGAAAGTCTGGATCATTCATGTCCTCTTCTTCATTCTGTTCAACTTGCTCAGGCACATTTTCTTCATCAAATACAATATGAACACTTTCTTCTATGCACAACGTTCTTTTGTTAAAAACTTTGAAAGCTTTACTATGATTAGAATAACCAACAAACACAGCTTCGTCACTTCGTGGATCAAATTTGCTCAAATTACTTTTTCCATTATTATGGACCAAACATTTACTCCCGAAGCAACGAAGGTGAGCTATATTGGGTTTTCTCCCTCTTAAAAGTTCATAGGGAGTCTTTTTGAGAATAGGTCTAATCATAGCTCTATTGTGCACATAGCATGCAGTACTTATGGCTTCTGCCCAAAAGCTCTTAGGAAGGCCACTACACAAAAGCATAGTGCTGGCCATGTCCTCTAATGTTCTATTCATACGTTCCACGACACCATTTTGTTGTGGGGTTCGTGGTGCAGAAAAGTTATGTCCTACACCATTCTCCCTACAATATTCTATAAAAGCTTGATTATCAAATTCGGTGCCATGATCCGTACGAATGGAAACTAACTTTTTATCATACTTGTTTTGGGCGAGCTTCATTAGTACTACAAACTCATCGAAAGTTTCATCTTTAGTAAATAGAAAGATAGGCCATACATACCTGGAGTAGTCGTCGACTAGGACGAATACGTACCTTGATCCACCGCGGCTTCTAACTTTCATAGGTCCACATAGATCCATGTGTACCAACTCAAGTGGACGCTCTGTACTTACTACTCGTTTTGGTTTGAATGAAGATCTAACTTGTTTACAACGGGCACATGAGTCACACATCTTTTCTTGTTCGAATTTGATTGAGGGTAAACCTTCAACTAAATCCCAAGACTTAAGTTTCTTTAAAATCGTTGGACTGATGTGTGCAAACCTCTTGTGCCACAAGCATGAATCATCCACAGTGACTTTCATGCACGTAAAGGAACTTGTAGTGACTTTGTTTAAATCAATCATATACACGTTCCGTTTACGTGAGCCTTCTAAGATAACATTGCTAGTTCCTTCAACTATGATACGACAAACATTTGAATGAAAAACGACTTTGTTGCCTTTGTCACATAGTTGAGAGATACTTAGCAAGTTATGCTTAAGGCCATCTACCAGATATACGTTATTGATAGCATGTGAAGAAGATATACCAATCTTACCTACACCGATTATGTTGCCCTTCTTGTTGTCTCCAAAGGTGACCTTGCCACCATTGAAGGGTTCTAGTGAAAGAAATAAATTCTTGTTTCCAGTCATGTGTCTCGAACATCCACTGTCGAGATACCATAGATTGTTTTCTTTCACTATTACCTGCAAGAGAATCAAATACAGCTTTTAGGTACCCACGCTAAGTTGGGTCCTTTGTGGTTAGTGACTCTATGTATTTGATCCTTCCTAACCCATATTTGTTTAACAATTCTTTTCTTCTTAGGATAGGGTTTGCTAGATTTATTAACAGGTTTGTTGTAGTTGTGACGCACATTAGGTTTAAACGACTGCTTCTGATTCACATTAGGTTTAGATTTTGAAGGTACAGATGTGTAATCGAAAGCCATGTCATAAAACCATCTAAACTCATTATTTCTAACCTCATCACGTTGAGGTTCAGATTCGGACTTACTAGACACGTCATGCTCTTTCACAAAATCAGTTTGATTTTTGTTGTCGTTAACATATTTAACACAATTATCTTTAACATGACCGTTGTGACCACAATAATTGCAAATCAGATATTCTGAAAGATTGACGTACTTCCTTCTTCTGAAATCACGGTCAGAAGGAGTGGATTTGCATTTATCATGGTCTCTACGACTATAGCATTCATGACCAAGACCTTTCTTCATGTTATTATTAGACTGTTCGGTAAGGAAGTCTAAGACCTTTTGACTTCCTTCCCACTTATCATGGACTTTTCGTGCATGTAGGAGCAATTCCTTCAAAGACTGAATTTCTTTTTCACACGACGAATGATTTACATTCGAGTCTTTGGAGGGATTGTTCTTTTTGAAATTTTCACGAAAATCATTGAAACGTTTGTTCAAGATAAGTTTCTCCTCATAATGTTGACTTTTGGCTTGGGAGAATTCAGCCTTCAAATCTTTCAATTGCTGAGAAAGAAAGGAATTTACTTTCTCATGATCAAGAATAACAACTTCCTTTGCTTTAGCTTGAGATTGTAAAAGCTCATTGACTTTCTTCAATTCTAAAGTTATAGCTTCATTAGCCATAACTTTGGCTTGAAGGTGCTTAATGTTGAGCTTCAACTCTGAGATTATAGCTTCATTAGATATAACTTTAGACTCAAGAGCTTCTTTCTCAACATTTGTCTTGTCTGAAGTTATAGCTGAAGTTGCCGTAACTTTAGACTTGAGCTTTTTAGCTTTGGCTTTAAGAAGTTGGTTTTCCTCAGCAATATCAAGAATTTGTTCTTTAAGATCTTTCAATTCTAGACTCTGCTCATGACAATGATCTAAGGCTTCTTCAAAATACTTAATTAAAGACTTCTTAGATAAATTCTTAACTTGCTTTTTAAGTTCAAGATGACTAACCTCTTCGTCATCTTCTGAATCTGGTTCTGAATCTGAGTTGCCAACAAGACACATCTCGGATTCGCTTTCATTGTCACTGTCAGAAATTAGGTCAAGACTGACGTTGCTTAGACACAAGTTGGCGACTTCCTCTTCTTCTGATTCGTCGTCCTCTGTGTCGAGATCTCCCCAGCAATAAGCCATCATCACTTGCTTGAATTCCTTCTTGGTTTTGTCTCGTTGATTTTTGTCTTTGATTTTCTTCCATGTGGGGCAATCTTTGATCATGTGATCATTATCCCCACATTTGAAGCAACCACGACTTGAAAGAGACCCTTTTGACTCAATTGGCTTCTTGTAAGATTTGTTAGTGTTGTTGTTAAACGTTTTCCCTTGTGGTTTGTTAAAGAACTTTTTCTTAAAACGTCTAGCAAACAACACTGTTTCATCTTCAAGATCCGAATCTTGTCTTTCACTAGATTCGGCCTGTAAAGCCACCTTCTTGCTATTACTATCATTTGCCGCATCTTCATCAAGAGTAATCTCATGAGCCATTAGGGTTCCAAGTAGCTCTTGATAAGATAGGTTAGATAGATCTTTACATTCCTCAATTACCGTCACCTTAGGTCTCCATCGTTTAGATAGACTTCTAAGGATCTTTCTGGCAATTTCCTCGGAGTCAAAAGTTTTTCCAAGATTTTTCAATTCATTAATGATACTGGAGAAGCGAGTAGACATGCTGTCAAGCGATTCATTTTGTTCCATGGAGAACAGTTCGTATTTTCGCATGAGTAGAGCTATGCGTTGCTTTTTGACAACAGTTGTCCCCTCATAAGCTAACTCAAGACCATCCCATATTTCCTTGGCAGTAGAACTAGATGAGAAACGATCAAATTCAGTATGGGTCATGCCGTTTTGCAACAGACTAATAGCCTTTGAATTTTTCTCAGCTTTCTTATAATCTGCCTCAACATAGTCATCTTCTTTCTTTTCGATGGAAGTGCCTGTAGCCGTTCCAAGCATGATCTTATTAGGACCATTCTTAATGATTAGCCAACACTCCCAATCGTTACCCTTTATGAAATGGGTCATCATATTTTTCCATAGACTGTAGTTCTTCCCATCGAATACGGGACACTTCAGATGTTTGGAATCCATTAAAATAAAATTAAATGCAGCGGAAAATAAATAAAATAAAAAGATAAATGGATCAGACTCCTTGCTGTAAGGCAATCAAGAGCACGAGGCTCTGATACCAATTGTAGAGTCTATTGATCGAATACAAAAGAGGGGGGGTGAATTGAGTATTAAAAACTAGCCCCACTTTTTCGATTTATATGATATGTAATTAATTATTTGATCTTATGAATTAAAATCAACTAAATAATTAATCAAAGTAAGCGCGAATAACGAAATAACGAAAAGTAAAGAGATAAGAGAGAGGCACACGATTTTTGAAGTGGTTCAGTTTCACACGTTGAAACCTACGTCCACTATTCTCGATTAATAATTTTTAGTACCTTTCTACGGATTACAAAAATTACCAACCCACTCGTATAATCAACACTATGATTATAACGCAAGGTGAGTATCGCTAAATACTCTATACTATCTTACGCTAATAAGAAAGTACAATATAACTCACACAAATTCCCGTTAAAGAATTGTAAGCTTATAATGATGTACTATTATCCAATAACGTATTTCACTCAAGCGATTGATAATAATTGATGCACTACTCTTTTAAAAACAAACTCTAAAAATAATAAATATTTGCTCAAAGGTTTGCTTTAAAACGATTTTGGAAAATCAACACTAGTAAATAGATGTGCTGTGTAAAAGCTTATGTATTTCGTGTATTTTGCAATTTGTATGTGAATGAGTATTTATAGTAGTAGAATCATAGTAGATCTAAA
>JAIUZE010009571.1:0-71591 GCA_022085475.1 Heliosperma pusillum | reverse complement strand
ATTATTATTATTATTATTATTATTATTACTATTATTATTATTATTATTATTATTATTATTATTATTATTATTATTATTATTATTATTATTATTATTATTATTATCTTTTGGAAAGGGTTGTCAAACAAAAAACAAATACTCTAAAACATAACGTAAGATAATAACATTATTCCGATTTATATACATTGGTTTGTTCATACAGATTACTACGTTAACATTACGATAAAAAATTAAATCACATATTACATCGTTTTCTAACCATCTATTTCTATATCATCATCTTCCTGATCACTTTCTTCTTCATCTTCACTATCACTCGAAACAACGAATCTATTGTCTCGCCAAAAGTTTTTTACTATCTTGTTTCGTACCTTGAACATGACATTTTTTCGCTTATCATCAAACATGCCTGAATGTACTGTTCCTTGAATATTCACGTCATGTTGTATAATAGGTATTCCAAGAGTATGCATCCTTATAAACTTATGGAGTGTGAATGTAGAAATAATAATAGACATTTAATACTTTTGTGACATTTGGGGCATATTTTTTTAACATCTTCCACCTTTTTTTCAATTGACCAAATGTCATTTCAACTTTCATTCAAAAATGATGAATGTCGATAGTTGAAATACTCTACAATTCTTTCGGGCGGTCTCAATGATAATGTATGTATCCAATAATTGATGTCAAATGTTTTTGTATCGGTTTTCATAAATAATATATTCCGTATAATTTTTCTAAACTTAATTTGTAAGAATTGAACTTTTCTGAACTGAACTTAAAGAGCTGAACTGAACTTATAGGAGCTGAACTGAACTGAACTTATAGGAGCTGAACTGAACTTATAGGAGCTGATTTGAACTGAACTGAACTTATAGGAGCTGAACTGAACTTATAGGAGCTGAACTGAACTGAACTGAACTAATAGGAGTTGAACTGAACTTAAAGGGGATGACTTTAAGTCCAAAAGAACAAGGCCTTAGAGCAAGTGCAAAAAATAATCATTTTATAAAGTTCCTCATGTATTAAGTAATTGTACCTTATCTCAATGAAGCTTTTTATTTTGTTCTTAGTTGGATTTGCTACCTAATTTTTTTCTAGTAAATTGTATTTTCACTTTTACAATAATTTAAGAACTTGGTTGTTTAATCAGAGCCCAACTTTAAGGTATCGTTTAAAATATAACTTTATAGGAATATCGAATTCATGAGAATCATGAAATTCATGTGATATTAGCAAATCCGTTTGGTTACTTACAAATGAATTCAACTACATAGGAGTTTCCAATTACCCAAGAGGGGATAAGAGATTCAACTCCTCCGTTGTAAAAAAAAAAAAAAATTGAAACTACTTAGCATATTAAATTATTATTACATTTTGCCAATAAAAAGGAGAAACCAAACAAGTCCATATTTTGTACGGAGTAATTCATAACACGAAGAATTAACAATACATAAACTTTAAAAAGATGGTAATTATATAATTTAAAATGACTCCATTATGTATTATGATGCTTGTTTAATAAATTTAATTTAATGTCGTGTTATAAACGGTCATATTTCTTTTACTCACTAATAAAATTCTGCTTAAATTCGTTTTATATTATATTCGTGTAAGACGTCTAATATGGAGTACATGACTAGCCGACCAAATATTTGCACCGTATTAATAACAGAGTCTTCAACTTTGAGGATACTTAAGTAATTAGAATTCACTTTTACATTAATTGAATTTTTTTTACTACATTCGAGTGTAGGTTCAAGCCTTCAAGGGTAGGTCTTACCCAGTTTAAGGGCAAGGCATACAACCAGTCTTTTTGAGGACTTGCAGTGGTATTTACACATCGTCTACTAACAGAGTTATATGTCAGAAGGTAAATTCTTTACCATTGTGATTTCTTCTTAGTACATTAAATGCTTTACAAGATACCTTCTCAAAAAGTAATGACTTTCCAAATGTTATGCATCACATTAAATCATAAGCCAAATACTTGGTATTGATTAGCCATATTTTAATGAG
Source organism: Heliosperma pusillum (assembly GCA_022085475.1). Taxonomy (NCBI): domain Eukaryota; kingdom Viridiplantae; phylum Streptophyta; class Magnoliopsida; order Caryophyllales; family Caryophyllaceae; genus Heliosperma; species Heliosperma pusillum. The sequence goes on along the minus strand of JAIUZE010009571.1, from coordinate 69,569 downwards.
ATACAACGGTCCTAGACAACAACGGATAATTGTAATATTATTTAGACTAATAATCCTCAAAAAATTCTACACAACACACAAACTCATTCAACAAGACAACATGGAAAGCTTATCAAGTAGTACCTCCTTAACATCCACCACCTTCCAATTCCCCAAACAATCCAAACCCAACCACCACCCTCAACTTAACCCACCTTTCTCCCACAACCACCATCACAACCACCCTTCCTCCACCTCATCACTCTCTACCCTACACCAAAAAGATACTTTTACCCCTCTTAACTTCCACTACACCAAAAAGTCTATTCTACCCCCACCACCACCTCCTCCAAGAGCCCTAGTTCATCGTAGGGCTGCAAGCGGGTACGCGGCTGCGCTTTTGGACGTGTCGCAATCCAACGGGACGGTTTTGAAGGTTGAGAGGGATGTTAGAAGGTTGCTTAAGGTGCTAAGAAATGATCATGTTAAAGAGTTTATGATGGATGAGGTTGTGGAGGAATTTGAGAAGGGTAATGTTGTAAAAGAGCTTTTGGAGAAGGGTAAATTTGACAAGAATTTTGTTGGGTTGGTTAAGTTAGTTGTTGGGAAAAAAGTTGACCTGGTTAATGATGTGCTTGAAGAATTTCTCAAGGTTTTTTCTCAGCTTTCTACTAATAATAATAATAAGAACAAGAAGTTGGTTATGGGAAATGCATGAAGAATTAATGTTATTGAATATTGAACAACTTGTTCTTCAATTTGTCGACTTGTAATGTGTTGCTTGACTTTTATATTTTGATGCATTTCATTGGTTTGATTGTTGTTGTTGTTGTTGTTGTTGTTGTTGTTGTGTGAGACGAATTTGTGTTTCTAGTAAGGGTGTCGGGTAAGACTGCATATATCCGACTCCCTACCTCGCAGTTTGAAGCACTCTTGAACATTGGGATTGATGTCATGAAATGAATTGTGGTTGCTGGAAGTTTACGACTTTTTCGTATTTGTATTATATATGACTCGTATGATATTTGATGTGTACCATTTGAAATGGTAGATGATTTGCTGTTAAAATTGCGGAAAACAATCATTGCTGAACATCCATAATTCCATATTTATGGATTAAGCAATTCGATTTTTGCACATTGGCTTGGTTCTCTGTATGTGCTTGCTGCTAGGGATCAACACTGCAACACATGTTCGTTATCGGATTGATGCCCCTGCTTCAGTTTATTTGAACCGTAAAACTTTATACCGTAAATTAAATCTTGTGTGAGACGGTCAGTTTTTATAAAAGATACTCTTCTACCAACATCAAGGGATGAATTTTTCCAGAATATGACCGTCTCACGGTGTGAGACCATCTTATTATAGAATTCGTAAAACTGTATATATGTGGTGATGTGATCGAGATAGTGTGAAATAGCACATCGTGGTATCGAGCAGCACGTCTATTTAAGAGTTGTAACAGCGTATGTTAAAATGAGAGATAATAAGGGTGTAGAGTAACAACGTGGTGTAATTAAAATAGTTTTGGTTTATGTAAGCGTACGTAACAATGAACATGAAAGATCTTACCGGCCCGGCCCACGCGTGCGGCAGTGGAGTCCCTCCACTAGTAAATTTCTTTTGAAGCAATCACTTCCAACATAGAGTACTAGGAGTACTCTGTATTGGTTTATGTAAGACAGCAAGAGTTGTAAAAATGGATGTGAAAGTGGGAGACTATTACGTGTATTAGGGATGCAGATTGCAGAGTAGCATCATCGACTCTCATGGTGTAAGAGTTGTAACAACGTTCGTGAAAGTGGGAATAAACGACATTGTTTCACCATAAAGAGACTTAACATGTTCTTTAGATCTAAAGGAAACTTGTGTCCAATTACATCTATTCCTTTTATTTATCCTCCTCCCCTATTATCTAATCTTCCTATCTGTTTTTAAAGTTAGAGAGATACTTTTGCTAATTTGATTATCGCAAATTCTCATTGAAGACGGCCATATCCATCTCACAAGGCGACAAATGAAAAGATAAGTGGGGATCCATTTAGTTCCTTATGTGTCATCTCACTTGCCTTCTTCTGAGAGGGAATCCGATCCGTCTTCCCAACTGTTTGACTATTACTCAATACAGTTGTTAACTTTGGTTATTTTGTCTAAAAGAATTGTTGAGTCCTCCGCAGCGGGCTTATAGAATTAGGTGCATGAGACCGGTCCACAAGCAAGTGAGGTTCCATCCTAAAACCAATTGGTGATAGGAGGAGTAGCCCACTTCCTTATAAACTAGCCCCTTCACTTGTATTCTACCAATGTGGGATAGTGCCCCTCACACACATATGGGAAGAGACCTCAACAATTATTTGTTGCATTATGGTTATTGATGATGACAAGTCCTCAGCTATTAACGTGTGTGATTGCATTGTGTATGTTTAGGACTGTTTGCAGGATACAAGAATGACGTCAAAGAATTGAAGATTTGAGAGCCGACGTTCAGTTTTGTGTCTAATGGTGTAAGGATGATTGACCTTGAGCATAAGTCGTTGTAGTTGATTTAAACAGTTGCACAAACTGTTTAAATCAAGTCTAACTCTTGATATGTAAAATCGCTGAGTTCTTTGTGTTCTCAAAGTATTTTGAATAAATTTCTAAAAGATCTTTTCTGAGATGGTTTTACGTATAAACATAATTTAGACATATTCCTTCTGTTTAAAAGAAGTATGAAAAATATTGTTTATTTGGAAAAGTTATCTTTTTGATTTTAGGAAAGATATTGTAGAGATATTCTATCTTCTAAAATATAGTTTCCTTGGTTTGTCAAACTCTAAAAAGATATTTTTCTTATTTAAGTAAAATCACTCCTTCAGTAAACAGATCTTTGAGCAGCCAGAAATCTCACGTTTGATTAAACAAGTTTTGAGCTTTTATTTTTCTTGGAAAATTCTTTGAAAAAACTTGTTAATTTTTCTTGGTTTAATATATCAAGGTGCTCTTAGTCAACTCATCTCTTAGGTTGTATTGTTCTCCATTGTTCTATTTTGTGAACCTTATAAGGAGACAAAGAGTTGTTGTAATTTTCAGTTTGAGAGAGAGAGAGATTTTGGGGTACGGGTTTGTACTCGAGTTGCACGATCGGGTTGATCGTGGGGGTCTTCTTGTAATCGGGTTGATTTATTAAGAAGATATTAATAAGAGAGATAGTGGACGTAGACCTTTAGAGAGTAGGTCGAACCACTTAAAAATCGATGCGTTCTTAGTGTTGTTTGATCGTTATATTGTTTTCTTATATTTCGATTCATTCACGAATCTGTTATAATGAGTACTGCACAATCTTCATTGTTTAAACAGTTCGCTGAACTGTTTAATTTGCCTGAGTGCTGATTCGTAACAGATAAATTCCGAGTTGTTTGTTTAAAGTTTTAAAAGGTACTTAATTTACCCCCTCCCCCTCTTAAGTATTGGATCTATAAACTCAACAATTGGTATCAGAGCCTCGTGCTCTTGATTGCTTTACCGCAAAGAGTTTGATCCTTTTGAGTTTATCTTTTCTCTTTTATTTTGCTTAAATGAATTCCAGATCTGTCAAATGTCCTGTCTTTGATGGCACGGACTATGGCTGGTGGAAAAATAGAATGACACATTTCATTCAAGGAACTGATTATGAGTGTTGGGCAATTATTGAAAGTGGCCCTCTTGTTATTACGACCACCGATGCAAATGGTGTAAAAAGTCCTAAAGCAAGAGAGGCCTACATTGCCGATGACTATAAGAAGGCAGAAAAGAATGCTCGAGCAATATCCGTTTTACAATCTGGTCTTATAAATGAGGAGGCCGGCCGTATTGCTGGTTGTAAGACGGCTAAGCAAATTTGGGATACTCTCGAGTTAGCCCACGAGGGAACATTGCAAGTGAAGAAACTTCGTATTGATTTATTAATGCAACAATACGAGGCCTTCAAAATGCAAAAAGATGAATCGATTAAAAGCATGTCTTCTCGATTTTCTAGTATAACCAACGAACTTTCAAATCTTGGTCGCTCTTTTCAAACTGAGGACATTGTCCGTAAAATTTTAAGAAGTTTAACCAAGAGATGGCTAGCCAAGGTCACAGCCATTGAAGAAGGCAGGGACTTAACTACTCTCACCTATGCAGCCTTAATGGGATCTCTTATGGCACATGAAATAGCCCTTGATGATGCCGAAGAGAAGCCCAAGGCTAAGGGCCTGGCCTTGAACGCCTTCTCAAGTGATAATGAAAGTGATCTTGAGGAGGAAGTTGAGTTATCTAAGCGTATTGCAAAGATAATTAGAAAACAAAATCAAGGGAAGTTCGAAAGTTTTACACCAAAGAAATATGCTCCTTCTACTTTTTCTTCTTCTTCATCTCGTTCTATGTCTAGAATGGGTTGCTTTAAATGTGGAGATCGTGATCATCAGATCCGAAACTGTCCCAAATGGGAAGAAGTAAAGTCTAGAGATAAACGTGAGAAATCTAAGCAAGAGTACAAACGTGCAATGATTGCTGCTGTGTGGGGTGAGTCCGAATCCGAGGACGATGAACCGCCTAAGGAAGAAAAGGAAGAGAAACTATGTCTTCGATCCACTTACAAGCCCAAACCACAAAAGAACTCATACAAAGATGATCTTAAAGATGATCTTAGATGACTTATGGCCCATACTGACAATTCCGAAAGTGAATCTGACGACGAGGTATGTCTTTCTGATCTCAAGACTCGTGTTAGATCTCTGTCAAAAGAAAAAATAATTAGGCTTCTTGACGAGACCCTAGACACTAGTTATGACCAAAGTAAACGTCTGGAAGCAATGCAAACTGAGATTGAAAGTATCGCGGAAGAAAATGTCAAGTTAAAACGTGATCTGAAACATATTGAAAAACGAACAGTTGAACAGACTGTTCATTCCGAAGTTATCACTGAAAATGAATCGCTAGTCAACAAGATACAAGCTTTAACTAACGAACTAGATGAAATAAAAAATATGCATGTTAAAGGAGCTACCACATACTCTGAGTTCAGTGCTAAATTTGATAGACTCAATGTTGACTATGACGATCTCCTTAACAAGAACAAGAGACTTCTTAGAAAAATTGATAAACTTGAAGTCGACCTAAGAAATGCTAGGAATGTCACTGCTAAATGGGAAGGAAGTAATACCGTTCTTGACTTCCTAGTTAATCAATCCAGTAATACTAATAAGCTAGGATTAGGGTATGAATCTTGTTCTAACTTCAAGCTAGATGATCCTCAATATCATACAGTTTGGGTTCCTGAACAGAAAGTAAACAGATCACCGAACTGTTCAATTCAGAATGCTTCCAGCAATGTCTATTTCAGAAAGCCTGAACCCGTAGAATGTGACTTTCGTAAACGTAAGTATGCCGGCCTACCTGAGTATACTTTGTGCAAATTTTGTGGGAAAACAGGACACGTATTTAATGCTTGTAAGAAGCGGTTAGGTTACTTGGAACAAAATTGTAAGATTGTCAAGAAAATGTGGATTCAAAAGGACTTATTAGCACAAGTGACTAACCAAAAGGGACCCAAGTTAATTTGGGTACCCAAGTCCAAAGTATAATCTGTTTTGCAGGCTAAAGTGAGAGGGAGCAACATGCATTGATCAAAATAACTTTCGTTGCTCAAGGTGCATATGAGACGATGTTTTTGACCTCTCACATAGAGCCTACAAAGTTGAGGTGTGATACATGAATTGGTAAGATGTTTCAAGTTTATTCACACTTCAAGAAAAAATGATGAAGAAAAAGAACAAGAGATAGCCCACGAGAACTTGATGAGCAAAACCAAAAGCGTTTTAAACAGTCCACTAAACTGTTCTCATAGAAGCGATCTCAAGTTCAGGGGGAATAGAATAGTCAATGACACTGTTCAAACATCCGACAGTTCAAAGGAATTAAATAAGACGAGCTAAATCAATTTGAACGGAGCAAAGTATGGCATTGGGAACCACGACCAAAAGATCGTTTCGTCATATGAACCAAATGGGCAAGCCAACGATTATGGGATTACGGTATGATTATTATTTGTGTGCCTATTCTTTGTGAAACATGAGTACAATTAATATTTCATAAAATCCCGTCAATATTCTAAGACAAACTTTCTACGTGACATTGTAGAAAAAAGGAACATTTGCTTAAAATTTTGTAAAACCAAAGATCAGTTATCCGACTTTTAATTACTAAACCTTTAGCAAGGGAACAATTTGAGAAAATCTGATTGGAATTTGGTCTATTAAACTGTAGCTCGTAGTTAATGATCCACTAAAATTTTCCTCTATGAGTGACTAGAAAAAGATTTGTTGTGTCATTAAGTTGGTAATTCTCCATTAGTTATGGAACATGATTGTAGTTTGCCTAGTCTGGTCCTCTTCTCATAGACTAGTAACGGGTTTGACAATTCGGTGTTTGTACTTAACTTGCATATCCATTTGTTCTCAAATAAAGGCAAAATCCAAATAACCCAAAGATAAGCCAAAACAACCCAGAACTTACCAAACCGAAATTGGACAGTCCTCTGCACTGTTCAGTTGAGAACCCAGAACCCAAACCTTGTTTTACCAAAACCTATCTACAATAGATAGGAAGCATCAAATCAATTTGCCTAACCATTTAACCTACAACCCAAAACTAATTTATACCTTTACCTAATTGATTTTGGTTTGAGTATATTGCACTTGAGTTTCTTTTATTCGTGACAGTTTTAATACGATAATGGTATTCGCACATGTTTTCATCTTCCACTTTCATCGGGAATTTTTGATGATGCTATAACGTTTTATGGAGATTCTCATTACAATATATGTTCTTATGAGAAATGAGAGAGTGCTCAAAAAAAAAATGATGAAAAAAAAAACAAAGGGAAGAAAGGCGAAAAAAAAAGAAGGAGGAATATGAGCACTATGTGATGATTTAGTTAATTCCTCATTGATTTCAAATCTCCTACGTTTTTCATGTTCTTCAAAACTCCATATGCATATATCTTGATCTTTAGCTACAAAATTCTTTCACGAAGTTTAGATATCTCATGTAATCTTTATACTCATATTCAAAGCCAATTCTAACCTAAATCACATTAACATAAATCCTCCCTTACCCTTCATAATTTGCCCTTCCTCGACCTATCCCTTTAAATCAGCCTAACCCATATCTTGCCTATTCTTTTTTGTGGATGTGTTTGTATATGGTGCTCTCGTTGGTTGTTTTGAACTAGTTATTATGATGTCTATGCGGACTGTGTGTCGGTAGCTATTTCCTTGTCTTTGTGACAATGGGTGTGCGTTGACTATTTTGACTCTCTTTCTCTTTTTGATGATGTCAAGAGGGAGAAATAGTGGTGGATCTCGTACCTAGTAGCTACTAATCTTTAGACCTTTAATTATGAAGTTTTCTCTTAGCGTTTCGAAAAACTAAAGGTTCATTTCAACTATGCTGATCTTAGACTGTTTCCTATTTCTATCAATAGTCATGATTATTATTGTCTTACTAATCTTGATGTTCTTGTTTTGAGGGGGAATATTTGTCAACATGGACTTGCCACCATCAAAGGGGGAATTTGTTGCATTATGGTTATTGATGATGACAAGTCCTCAGCTATTAACGCGTGTGATTGCATTGTGTATGTTTAGGACTGTTTGCAGGATACAAGAATGACGTCAAAGAATTGAAGATTTGATAGCCGACGTTCAGTTTTGTGTCTAATGGTGTAAGGATGATTGACCTTGAGCATAAGTCGTTAGAGTTGATTTAAACAGTTGCACAAACTGTTTAAATCAAGTCTAACTCTTGATATGTTAAATCGCTGAGTTCTTTGTTTCTCAAAGTATTTTGAATAAATTTCTAAAAGATCTTTTCTGAGACGGTTTTACGTATAAACATAATTTAGACATATTCCTTCTGTTTAAAAGAAGTATGAAAAATATTGTTTATTTGGAAAAGTTATCTTTTTGATTTTAGGAAAGATATTGTAGAGATATTCTATCTTCTAAAATATAGTTTCTTTGGTTTGTCAAACTCTAAAAAGATATTTTTCTTATTTAAGTAAAATCACTCCTTCAGTAAACAGATCTTTGAGCAGCCAGAAATCTCACGTTTGATTAAACAAGTTTTGAGCTTTTATTTTTCTTGGAAAATTCTTTGAAAAAACTTGTTAATTTTTCTTGGTTTAATATATCAAGGTGCTCTTAGTCAACTCATCTCTTAGGTTGTATTGTTCTCCATTGTTCTATTTTGTGAACCTTATAAGGAGACAAAGAGTTGTTGTAATTTTCAGTTTGAGAGAGAGAGAGATTTTGGGGTACGGGTTTGTACTCGAGTTGCACGATCGGGTTGATCGTGGGGGATTTCTTGTAATCGGGTTGATTTATTAAGAAGATATTAATAAGAGAGATAGTGGACGTAGACCTTTAGAGAGTAGGTCGAACCACTTAAAAATCGATGCGTTCTTAGTGTTGTTTGATCGTTATATTGTTTTCTTATATTTCGATTCATTCACGAATCTGTTATAATGAGTACTGCACAATCTTCATTGTTTAAACAGTTCGCTGAACTGTTTAATTTGCCTGAGTGCTGATTCGTAACAGATAAATTCCGAGTTGTTTGTTTAAAGTTTTAAAAGGTACTTAATTTACCCCCTCCCCCCCTTAAGTATTGGATCCATAAACTCAACAAGAATTGATTTTAAAGGGATGAATATTTGGTGTAAGTAGCACAGATTAATTACTTTGATTATCCCCTCAAGTGCTGCATGTTCGATTCCCACTGGTTAGTGTAGTGAACGACGAGCTGTCATTGCAGAGCAGATAACTGTGGTTTTTTTTTTCTGCTTGTCTACATTATATTCAGAGCTCCTAATTATTCAAAAGTCATTCAGTAAACATTAGATATTTTGAAGATAATTCCTTCAAACAATAAATACTTAAAGAAATTGATTTTACAAAGTAAAAAATATACTCCCTCCTTTCTATAACGCTCAGGTACGATGTTCGAGATGGTACTTTGATTGTGTTTTATTATAGCTATACAGTATTATTATTTTGTACTGAAATTATAATTTTTTAAATGATCTTTTGGTAACAAATGTAATTATGTAATTATGTGAAAATAATGTTATAAAGTTTTATACTCCCTCCTATCCAATCCAATGTACCCGTGGATTTGGGCACACATTTTAAGAAAAATGTCTCACAAATGGTAAAAAGTCATAAATTGCCCTTGAATTTTAATGTCGAAAAGTAGTATATTTGATAACATTGTATGTAATTAAATGAGCGTGCAGTTGATACATTTGATTGGATAGGAGGGAGTACATTTTAGGAAATTGATGATACAAGTTTATGAACTTTGACCCCAAAAACGGAAAAAGAAAGTGAAATGGAAAAGAGTATATAAAACTAAGCAGTAGGTCTTGCTTAAGACGGGTCGGATCTTGCAACGGGTATTTTGTGAGAGGAAATGGGTAGAGGGGACAAGGTGGGCTCCCCCCATGTGCTCTCCACTCACCCTTGATGGGTATTTTGTGAGAGAATATGGTATCCGTCTTAAGTTTAAGACGGATACCTCCGTCTGAAATAAGAATTTGTGAAAACTAAGAGCCCCTTGCTGAAATTTTAAAAAGGATCCCTAAAATATTAATAAAAAAGTTTCCTTTAAAACGGGTTGACCCGTTTTAAGCTTAAGACGGGTCAAGTCTCTTTCACAAAGGCAAGTGGTGAGACAGGTGGAGGCCTTCATTTGTCACCCACTTGCACCCTCGCATATCCTTTGTAAGTGGAGGTTCAACCCGTCTTAAATGAGAATTTGTGAAATAGAAGTATAAAAGACGATTGTGATGATTCAAAACACAAGCGTGTACCATACCCAACATTTGGTGACCATTTCTAGACGTGGCAAAACTGACCCGACCCGATAAGGCTGACCCAAGACCAAAAGCGACCCGGAATTACCTGATCCGAGGATGACCCGAAACCCGAATTCACCCGACCCGACCCGACCCGATAAGGCTAACCCAAGACCGAAAGCGACCCGGAATTACCTGACCCGAGGATGACCCGAAACCCGAATTGACCCGACCCGACCCGAACCTTGACTGACCTGAAAGAGACCCGACCCAAAATAACCCGACCAGAAACCACCGACCTACAAACGACCCAATTTGAAACGATCCTAAATAACCCAATTTTTTGTGATTAGGGGTGATAATGAGACGAGACGGCCCACATGCAGCTCAAGCTTGGCTTGGTCCAAGTCGGCTCGTGCGAGTTTGGCTCGACGCGAGCTTGACTCGAAAACTAACTTGATCATTTTGACCTGAAAATGGCCTAAATAAATCGGATATGAATCTAAAATGTACCCAAAATGACCCATACCCGAAGTGACCCAAACCCGAAAGCGACCCGACCCGACCCAAAAGATTAAGCAAACCAGAAATAACCCGACCCAAACTGACCCGACCCAAACCCGACCCGTGTGACCCATTTGCCAGGTCTAAATTGTCCATTTCTATATAGTCTACGCGTAAAATAAGAAAAGCATACCATTTTGCAAGTGTTACCGAGAATTAGTAGTTTGTTAAAATATGCACGATCAAAATAACAAATAAAGAAATGACAAGTCAAGAAGGTGTCGTGGTGTAGTTGGTTATCACGTCAGTCTAACACACTGAAGGTCTCCGGTTCGAACCCGGGCGACGCCATTTAATTTTTACCTTTTATTTCTATTTTTGTTTTTGTTCCTCTTTGCCAAAATTTGATCACCATTTTTCAATTTCAGATCCCAAACAAAAGGACCACACAGACACACACCATAACGCCTTAACTCCCCCCCAACTTCCCAACACAACAAATAAATTACTCACACTCTCTGTCCCCTCTTCACTCTTATCATCACTGTGTCGGAAACAACAATGTCATCCTTCGGAAACTCAAAACCCCGCCGACACACCAAATCCGACATAACCGCCACCCTCCGTAAATCCTGGTACAAACTCAGATTATCGGTAAGACACCCTACGCGGATCCCAACATGGGACGCGGTCGTACTTACGGCCGCGTCCCCAGAACAAGCCAAACTCTATGACTGGCAGCTTAATCGAGCCAAGCGTCTTCACCGTATCGCCCCAACTACTGTCACTCTCGCCGTCCCTGACCCTGATGGCTGTCGCATTGGTTCCGGTGCCGCTACTCTTCACGCCCTCCGTCAACTTGCTCTTCATTATCTTCGAATTAACGATCATCAGGTGCGTCAGTCCCGCTCATTTGTTTACCTTTGGTTTTCATCATTTGTTGTTGTTGTATGACAAGTGGACTATAGTCGAGATCAAAGTACTAATAGAAAACTAACTTAATAGAAAAAGGTAAACAAATGAATGACACTCTAAAATGGAAAAGGTAATCAAATGACTCGGACGGATGGAGTATTTATTTATTGCTTGGCTAGGACTTTCGTAAGTTAAGACCTGTTGTTAATATTTACAGTGGCGGAACCAGGATTTTAAGTTAGTGCACCCTCGGTCCAACTCATTTGTGCACCTTTTTATTCTTTGAGGATAGTATAAGTTGATTAAGTGGCAGAATTATGATAGCATTAACTTGTGACGTTCTTAAGCAAGACCTGCTGTAATTGATTTTGGAGTAGGTGACGGTCAGTTTGGTCCTTGGATAACATCAAAATAAGGTGCTTTAGCACAATGCCAATCATTTCGTTCTGAATGTTGTCGAAATCATTTTGTTTAGCTGCCACCGAATTATATTGGGATCAAGGCTTAGTAACAATAGTAGCGGTAGATGATGATAATAAGATATACAGTTGGATGCAAAAGATCTCAGCTTTTAAAATGGTAGGAAGGTGAAAGATTTATTGTTGGATTGATGACGGGAGTAACGATAAAGCTTAGGAAATGCCAAGATGATAGTTTCAGTTATGGCTACTAGTTTGGCATTAGGTAGGATTTATAGGAGTTGAAGAACTAGGTTGGCATTAGGTAGGATTCATAGGAGTTGTAGAACACTGGTTTGTCGATCTCCTGTCTTCTGCTGATTTGCTTTTGTGAATTTTTCACTACTTCACTGTCAGTTAAGGAGGTTTATTTTAAGGTAAAACAGTAGCCGTGTCTAGGTTCTTTATCGTATACTCTTTTTTTGCTCCTACCATTTGATGTCTGCAAGTCTCCACTGAGAAGCTGATTTTTTTGAAACTATCACCTTTTTAATAGTGTTTCTTTCTTTCTTTCTTCCATTCTACTGTTTTTTTTTCTTTTCATATTGGCTAGTGTTTCTTAAAAACAAACAGGCTGCAGAGGTAAATGACGGAACTGCTGACAATGGAGCTTCTTACCTGCCGTATAGTGACGTATTAGAAAAAAAGCAAATACTGTTACTGCATGCTGGAGGTGACTCTAAGCGGGTTCCGTGGGCAAATCCTATGGGAAAAGTTTTCTTGCCGCTTCCATATCTGGCAGCAGATGACCCCGATGGGCCTGTGCCATTGCTTTTTGACCATATACTTGCAATATCGTCTTGTGCAAGGCAAGCTTTCAAGAATGAAGGTTATTCATATATTCTACCATCAAGGTCTAATTTGGCTTTAGTCCTTTGAGTTGCATTCCCTTTAAGTTACCTAAAGCAATATATATGTGCAATAATAAGCCATATATATGCAACACAAGAAGCACTAAACGGCCATGCCATGCAGCACAATATAAAGCCAAATAAATATATGCATTGCAGCACAACTTGTTTAAGAGTAGAAAATTTCAGATAAAATTGTTTCTTTCCTTTAAGTAGCACAATTTATACATGATTTCTTTATCTGTGGGGTATATGGCTCTATTAGTATTACATATCTTAAAGCAAGGGGATTTCTTGCGGGTGCTTTTATAGTTTCAATTTTGTTGGTAACTTTACTGGAACAGTAGGTTATCAGATCTCTCCAGGTGCAATATATTATATATACTCTCGATTATGTAACTTTGTACAGTGACTGTAATTAGTTTTTTCAATTATGTGATTTGAATCAATAAAATATTAATCTGTTTTGTGATTGTCAGTTTTATGTGATGCATCTAAAGCATGCCTAACCGAATGCCTGTGCTGTTGCAATTAATATGCAGGAGGTTTGTTCATTATGACGGGAGACGTCCTTCCTTGTTTTGACGCCTCTAGTATGGTTCTACCAGAGAACACATCGTGTATAATCACAGTACCAATCACCCTCGACATTGCCTCTAACCATGGAGTTGTCGTGGCTTCAGAAACTGGCTCTTTAGGTGCTGCCTCTTCCGTCAGTTTAGTAGACAACCTTCTGCAGAAACCTACTGTTGAGGAGCTTGTTGAAAATCAGGCTATTCTGGATGATGGGAGAACATTGCTGGACACTGGAATCATAGCTGTCAGAGGTAAAGCATGGGTTGAGCTTGTGAAACTTGCGTGTTCTTGCCAACCTTTGATTGAGGAGCTTCTGGAAAGTAAAAATGAGGCAAGCTGTTAACTTTTGAGGGTATCTTTTGTTGCCTGGTTTGATTATTTTTACAGGCCCAAAAAGGGTTGAATAGAAATTTATATATGCGACTTAATCTGAGGCTGTGAACATTTAACCTGCTTTAGTACTAGGACTGTAAATCTCTTACAATTATCTCTATGGTCTTCAACTTTGGTTTCTTCTGAAGCTTTGTTCCTATCTATTTTCACTTTCTCTTTCTTTCGTTCTTGAGTCATTGAGTGCATATTCCTTTTAATGACAGTCGTCTATTTTATCTGTAACGCTTTGCAGATGAGCTTGTATGAAGACCTAGTTGCAGCTTGGGTGCCAAAAAAGCACGAATGGTTGAAAAAAAGGCCATTAGGAACTGAACTTCTTAACAAACTGGGAAACCAACAGATGTTCAGCTATTGTGCTAGTATGTTAAAATTCTTATAATGTTTTTTTATTTTCTGATCCTATGCGTTTTCATGTTTTCCGTCAAAAACACATTTGCCTTATGTTTTTGACTTTTTTCATCTGGATCTGAGATTTACACTTTAGTGTTGGGTTTTTGTTTTTTTTTTTTGCTTTTTTCTTATATAAAAAAAGTCCTGTTGGGTTTTATGGAATACATAATAGTGGTATTAATGTATTCTTGACTAGGATGACGAAGTATGTCTAGATTGATGTAATTGGTCATATATAGCCATTGCAATGTTATTGGGAAATTCTTCTATTTCTTCAACCGTTCCTGCCTATAAGAGATCCGAGATAGTCAGTTATATGTGTCGATTTTCCAATGAGATAAAGCACATTTTCTCTTTCATTTGAAAATCTCACACCCCGAGTTTTACTTCATAGGTAGGGACCTTTATGATATTAGAATGTGGTTGATATTTAAGAAGTCATTTCCTTCATACTTTTAGGGTGACAGAGATGGGTTTCAGAATGATTAAATTTGTTAAGCTCTGCACAGATGAATTGCTCTTTTTGCATTTCGGAACATCAAGTGAAGTTTTGGATCATCTTAGTGGGACCGACTCTGGACTAGTTGGAAGAAGACACTTATGTTCTATACCAGCAACCACATCATCAGACATTGCAGCATCAGCTGTTGTTCTTTCCAGCAAAATTTCACCTGAAGTCTCTATAGGTGAAGATTCTATGATTTATGATTCATCCATTTCAAGTGGGATACAAATTGGCTCGCTCTGTATAGTTTTAGGTATGAATATTCCTGGGACCTTCGATAACGCATTAAAAAATCCACTAAAATTCATGCTCCCAGACCGCCACTGTATATGGGAGGTGCCATTGGCTGATTGCAGTGATAGAGTTATTGTGTACTGTGGACTTCATGATAATCCAAAGACCTCGGTTCTCAAGGATGGGACTTTTTGTGGTAGACCATGGAAGAAGGTCTTGTGTGATTTACACATTCAGGAAACCGATCTTTGGGAATCAACGGGTGTTAGCGAACAATGCTTGTGGAATGCAAGGATATTTCCCGTCGTACCTTACATTGAAATGCTTCATCTGGCATCATGGTTAATGGGCTCAGGTGATTATAAAAATGGAACCATGCTTCAATTATGGAGAAGCTCCCCCCGTGTCAGTTTAGAAGTGCTACATAGATCCATTGATTTCCAGAAAATGTGTTTGGGTTCCAGCAATCATCAAGCTGAACTTGCTGCCGGTATAGCTAGGGCGTGCATCAACTTTGGGTTGCTTGGTCGTAACTTATTTCAACTGTGTGAAGAAGTGATGCAAATGGAAGCATCGGGAGCTGAAATTTGCAAGGACTTTTTGGCACTGTGCCCTAGTCTCCAGGTCCATAACTCAAAAATGGTTCCTAAAAGCCGTGTATATCAGGTGAAAGTGGACCTCCTCCGTACTTGCAATGATGAAAGAATAGCTGATGAGCTTGAGGTCAAAGTTTGGGCTGCCGTTGCCGACGAAACGGCTTCAGCCGTTAGATATGGCTTTAAAGGTATTATTTCTGAATGAAGCTTTAAAGATTTGACTTCTTTGACAAAGTCACTGTACACAAATTTGCATATAAGACATCTCATGGGGAGATTATTTGAGACATACCCATACCATGGGATAGTTGATTGTTGGTTTGTCTTTTAGCAAGGTAATGGGGATAATGTTTGTGGATTCTATCTGAATTCGGTTAGTCTCAGCTGTATTAATATAAGACTGTCTTATAGGAGATTAACTGGTGAACATAAATTCGGATTTCAAATTAATTATGTGTGTGATTTTTTTTCCTGCAGAAGATCTCTTGGATGCATCCCGTGGCACATTGACTCTACCACATAAAATAACACAACTCAGAGCAAGTCCAAAGAAGCAAAACTTTCCTCGGACAGTAAAGGTGGAATTGCCAGTACGTGTAGATTTTGTTGGGGGTTGGAGCGATACCCCTCCATGGAGTTTAGAACGTGCTGGTTGTGTTCTAAATATGGCCATTTGTCTGGAAGATTCTCTCCCAATCGGTGCAATCATAAACACAAGCACTAGTAGTGGTGTATCAATCAGTGATGATGCTACAAACGAGTTATTTATTCAAGATCTTACCTCAATTGCCCCTCCATTTGAAAATGATGACCCATTTAGGCTTGTCAAATGTGCATTGCTTGTGACTGGGGTCATTCATGACAAGAATCTTCAAGATATGGGATTGGAGATCAAGACATGGGCCAATGTTCCACGTGGCAGTGGATTAGGTACATCAAGTATACTTGCGGCTGCTGTAGTGAAAGGACTTCTTCAAATAGTTGACGAAGATGACGGAAATGAAAACGTGGCTAGACTGGTACTGGTATTAGAACAACTCATGGGCACAGGCGGAGGCTGGCAAGATCAGATTGGAGGGTTATATCCTGGTATCAAGTTTACAAGTAGCTTCCCTGGAATCCCGTTGCGTCTTCAGGTCGTTCCATTGTTGATCTCTCCTGAGTTGAAGGTTCAGTTGCAACAGCGATTGCTTGTTGTATTCACTGGTCAAGTAAGTTGTCATTGGATTTTATTTGTGGCCAATTTTATATCTGTCGGTAAAAAAAGCGTAGCTGTTAGTGATTTGGCATTCTCCTTTCTACTAGTTTTGATCCATCCCTCGTGGTAATAAAAAGGCATTGTAAGACATAGTGAACTTCAGAGGGTTTTTTTGGGCAAGTTTTCTACTAGCAGATTATAGTTTACGATGTCTTAGTGTAACTTATCATTAGACGGCCTATCCAACACGCTGAAAACAAAAGGAAAAATGAAAGAAACATGTTGGTAATTTTGTATGCAACGAGTAAAAGTGATAATACAGTGGTTTGAAAAAGAAAATGGCCCGATCCAAGACCCAAATTAGACCCGAACAGAATAAATAAATGCTGACCAGGCCTGATCCGACTTGTAGTTGGCCCAAACATTGCTAAACCCGATATGGGGCCGACCCAGAAACAATCTTATCCGATATGATCTCAGTTGACTAGTTTGAGTCTTTGAGGTTACCTGTAAGTTTATCCATATACTCCGTTACTAGTAGCCTTAGGAAGCGATATGACCCGTTTCCGACTGATTTGTACATTAAATTACCCAACCCAAAATGCACAAAATATCTGAAGCCATATGATCCGTTTCCGAACCAAAATATCTGATTTGTACTATTCTTGAGACTTCTTTGACTTTGCTCTACAACCTGCACTATCATTATTATGAGTCAGGTCAAGCCGTCAAGGTATTTGTTTGTTATTTGGTTGCTTGCTAAACTTTTATTTCTTGTCTTACCCCTCTAACTATAGTTTACTCACTCCAGGTTCGCCTAGCTCGCAAAGTATTGCAGAAAGTGGTAACTCGCTACTTGAGACGGGACAACTTGCTAGTGTCAAGTATAAAACGTCTTGCAGAACTTGCGAAATTAGGGAGAGAAGCGCTCATGAACACCGACATAGATGAACTGGGCATTATCCTGATGGAAGCATGGCGGCTCCACCAAGAACTCGACCCTTTCTGTAGTAATGAGTCTGTTGACCAGTTATTTGACTTTGCCGAGCCATATTGCTGTGGCTACAAGCTCGTAGGTGCTGGCGGTGGTGGCTTTGCGTTGTTGCTCGCCAAGGATTCTGATAGTGCTGTCGAATTGAGACAGCTTTTAAAGGATAGCTCGGAATTTGACGTGAAAGTTTACAATTGGAGCATCTTCTCGGAGCCGTGATTTGTAAGTTAGCTATGATCATTTGCACCGGTTGATATATATTTCGTATATGTGGGAGTTAATGTAAAACACTGATGTGATTTGTGAACTTATAGAAGTATGTTTTTTTCAAAGAGACATTTCTAGTGTGCTTAGCGCTGGATCTCTTTGCCTGTCCAATAAGTCTTACTGAAGACGGTCACATTTCTGTCTTCAGCTATAACTGGTTGTTTGTCACATGGTTACCAGTTTTACGACAAATGTAACCAGTACTATTTCCTAAGCTATAACTGGTTGTTTGTCACATGGTTACATTTTGTCGTTAAACTGGTCACAAAAGGCCCGTCTTCGGTTGAATACGGAATTGGTCCATCTTTAATGAGAATTTGCCTTGTCTTGTTATTAAATGTTATGGCTCATTCAAATGTTGAAGTTCATTTGGTCACAAAATACGTTCGCTACAAATAAAATAGTGCTAGTCGGCAGGGACCGTCAAGTGAGTAGGGGAGACTACGTTCTAAAGACAGATTGATGCCCCAAATAATGAGTCGTAAAATAAGATTCTACTATAAATGGTACGCACATCGGCACTTAGGATTTAGGAAGTAAATGAATATGAAATCTTTCGTCTAAAATAAAAGGTGAAAACCAAACGTGAACTCGAAAAATGAAAACAACCCATTTCTTTTGATATATGGAGAGTTGGAGACTGTTATGCTTCCAAAAAAAATGAAGTTAAGTCATTGTTACCTCGTAAATGAACTAAAATGACCCTCAACATACCTTGAGACATTTAATATCAGTATTTAAAACCTCGCAAATAGAATGTTTTAAGTTAATTCTAATTCCAGAGAGTAATTTTACATCAATAAAAGAGAGAAATGGGATTAGTAAGCCACAGGTTGAGGAAGGACAACATTAAACATGGGGATCACATCTACACTTGGAGAGGTTGTTATGCTTACTCTCATCAGGGTAAATCCTCTCTTTTTTTCACCCATAGTAAGTTTCATTGAAAACAGGCATATCCGTATTGAATAAGACGTGCCGGATTGCCTCTCACCTAAAGCCAAGTGGGTGGGCAAGTGGAAACCTACTTGATTTCCCACTTGTCTTTTTTTGGGAGAGGCAACCCGAAAACGGATATGTTTTTTGTTGGAATATAAAACCCACATGTGAGTTGTCCATGTTGTTGGAGAAAGATATATGCTTCTCCTATTGCCAATTGGTCTTAAGATGTAACCTCACTTATGTTGTAAAGTGGTTTGTCTCTCATCCGTTTGGGTGTGGCCCGACCCGTTTGCATGATCTAATAGTCTTCAATGAGAATTACCGAATTAGTATTTCACCCGATACAGAAAATAAGAAATTTTATTCATATTTTTTTGTTTTTACCACTCAAGGTCACTGTTTCAAATTTGCCGTATTGCCTCGAGTTGGAATAGTTTTTGAGTTGATTCAGGAGTGAATTCGGGGTCATGATGTTTTTTTTTTCACGGGCCAATTTTGCTAGGTCCAGTGGCGTGCCCAAAACCGATAGACTGTGGGGTCAACTTTAATATAGTTGCTATGTTTCTTTTAAAAACGGGGTCTAAAAGACTTGAGATTTTCAAATCGAACAAATTTAACACTAAGAAAACGCTTATCGTCCGGAAAGCTGTGGGGGGCTCAAGACCCCACGGTGCTATTTGTGGCTACGCCACTGGCTAGGTCTATCCATTATCCATCTTAACAATATCATGCTTGCCTCTTTGTCTTGTATGACAGACTTAAAATCCTAGCTAATAAATAATGTTGTTTACGCTAAGAAGTTAATCAATAACATGTTGTATGTATAATCAATCTCAGGTAAAGACTTACTGTGTATTTTCTTGCCCTTTTTTTTGTCTAAGGCATTTACGTCGGTGGAAGCAAAGTGATTCACTTCACAGGCGGCAGTAATCGGAATCTAAGCTTTTCATCCAGTTCAAGTTATAACCTTACATCAGGCATCCCTTCATCATGTCCTACTTATCCAGATTGCGGTTTCAGGCTACCAAATAATGGAGTTACATTATCCTGTCTAAACTGCTTTCTTGGCACGGGTTCACTCTTCTTATATGCATATGGAGTCTCTAAATATGCCTTCATGGTCAAAAGGGGCGGAACATGCACAACTGCACAGTCCGACCCATCTGAGACCGTCATTCAAAGGGCGGACCATCTACTATTAAACGGCTTTGGAAACTATGACGCGATCATCAACAACTGTGAGCATTTCGCGTTATACTGTAAAACGGGTCTACAA
Organism: Heliosperma pusillum; assembly: GCA_022085475.1. Lineage (NCBI taxonomy): Eukaryota > Viridiplantae > Streptophyta > Magnoliopsida > Caryophyllales > Caryophyllaceae > Heliosperma > Heliosperma pusillum. The sequence goes on along the minus strand of JAIUZE010009571.1, from coordinate 49,635 downwards.
GGTAAAGATGGGCGCGGAGGAAGCGCTCAAATTTCATCAATAACTTGTGGCCCAGTTGCTGCTCTTGTATCTTTGCCATTTGCACTTGTAATGCCAGCTGTGGGTGTAGCCTCAGTGACTGCTGTACTGTACAATATAATTCGTTGTGCGGATGATACTGGAGCTCGTACAGATACCATCAATGTACCGGTCGAGGAGCTAACTCGATAGTGTAAGGCCTCTTAAGTTCTTAACAATAGAAAAGGGAACGGTCTTTGCAAAATCGAGTTTTGTGTTAGTGATCGTACTAGAACAGTAAGATATGGTGGAGACCTTAGCACGTATCGTAGATCATCGAATTCTATCTTTCTCTGTCAACAGAGAAATCACTGTTAGATGATCTTCCTCATAGAACTCAGGTACCCGTTTTGACAATCATGCAGAAGTTGTTCAGCGACAAGAATTATTTTTTTTTTGGTGACAAGCAACAATAAGAGTTTATATTGGCATTTTCCTTTCTCTATTGCTCAAACTTCTGATAAGCTTAACGTTTTTTATTTGTTTAATTGAGTTATTTTCGTTAAATTTGCCTATATTTTGGGCCAATAATAGTTGCATATCTTGGGCCACTACTCGCCTGCCCCGTAAAGAGTCAAATTTATAGAAAATGTGTATTTGAAATGAATAACACCGGTATAAAATGAAAAAAAATACTCCAAACTTTTAAATTTGAATAAAATATGTTTATATTTGTCTTAAAGCTTAGTTATACCGCATGATTAATTATTCAACTGATTACCATAGTAATTTTGTGAGTGACTAATCATTCAAATACTTTGTATAACGCTGTTAAATTGAATATATTAAACAAAAAAAATGTATATTTTTACTAATAACATATATTAAAACAGATAATTATAAAAATTAAGAATAACTATATCTTTATAATTAATTTAGGTTAAAGAAAATTAACATTTGTAAAAAGGTGTTATTCAAACCCGATTTTGACCTCAACCCGACTTAAAACCCATGTAAACTCGAAATAAACCAGACTCGTACGTTAAACGGACCAAGATGACGCAACCCATAACCAGCCCGCCCAACCCGTTTGACTGGTATACATGCATAAGTTGCCTACTAATCTCAATTTTGTTGTTTTAAATTTAACAATTACACTCTTTGTTTTTGTATACACAACTAGCATTTTTGGAGATGAGACTTTTAACTTTAAATTTTTACAAAAATATACTCCATACTCATATTAGTTAAAAAATATTATGAATACAATAGAATTCTTTAAAGAGCGTATTCATATGAATATACTACACATTTAATGTTATTACACATCGGCAAGTCTTTCTTGTGATGATTATATCGGTCACAGGCTTGCAACAGGTCAAGTATCACCCATGTGGATAAATAAAACAAAACAGAATGCTACTCCTTGTGCACTCTACTTTTATCTTATCTATCCATATAGATAATATTAAACCCGTCACAATCTTGCGACAGATATACACGAGAATTTGTGATTAATAATAATAAGGTACATAGTGTATCTCAGAATGCGAGAATTGACACATTATGGAAAATGAAGACGACCCTATTAATGAGAAGGGGAATAAACTACGAATGTAGCTCAACCAATGTTGCCTCGTAAATGAAATTAAACATGACCCTCAACATACCCTTAACGTACACTAGAATATAAAATCTCGTTGACAATATATACGCTATCATTCTCATCCTAAGGAGTAAACATTGAATTGTGTTTTTGAGTAGTAGATTTGGAGAGATGGGTCTGGTTAGCCACAGGGTGAAGAAGGAAGACATTAGGCCTGGAGACCACATTTACACTTGGAGAGCACTCTTTACTTACTCTCATCATGGTTATCTCTCTTTCTTTTTTACTGTTTTGGGTTAAATACTTTAATCCCCGACTCTTACGACTGAAAAAACAAAAAACAAGTTTAGTCGTATCTACCCATTAACTTGTCTTCCGACTTTGATCATTTTAGTTTCTAGTGTCCAAGGCATATTCTAGTGTCTGATCATTTGTTTACCTTTGGTTTTGGCACAAAGACTATGTTGTACGTTAATTCACTAACATCTTCTTGTTTTGCGCTTTTATGTGACAGGCATTTATGTTGGTGGAAACAAAGTTGTTCACTTTACAGACCCAGCTGACGGTGGTTCAAAACTAAGTACTTCATCTACTTGTTCGGGTTCAAAATCTGGTCACCCTTCTCCATGCCCTACTTTCCGTGATTGCGGTTACAGGCAACCAGAAAGCGGGGTTGTATTATCCTGTCTAGACTGCTTTCTAGGGGAGGGATCACCTCGCTTATTCGAGTATGAAGTCGCTGAGTTTTCCTTCCACATCAAAAGGCCTGGAACGTGCACCACTGCGCAGCCTGACCCGCCTGAAACAGTCATTCACAGGGCAACCTATCTTCTACAGAACGGATTCGGAAATTATAATATGTTGCGGAACAATTGTGAGGACTTTGCTATCTACTGTAAAACAGGATTATTAGACAAAATCGGGTTAGGAAGGAGCGGTCAAGTGTCGTCAGTAATTGCATCAGTACCTATTGCAGTACCATTTGCTCTGGTAGCAAAGGTTATAAGGAATCCTGTGGCCGCTGTGGGTGTAGCAGTCGGAGCTGGATTGTATTGTATGTCTCGTCATGGAATTGATATCGGTGTTCGCAGTGATGTGATTAAGGTACCAGTTGAAGAACTACCAGTCTACTTTAGTCGAAGGCTGCCGTTTAAGCCGTCGTCCCTGCCAGCAGTGGATGCAGCCCGAGGTTTAAAAGAAATTGATTAGTACATCATTGCAGGAAAGTAGATAGAATAGGGAACTTATTTTGCAGGTTTCTAAAGCTTTTCATGGCTTTGCGAAAATGAAGATTGCCAAGTGACCAGTTTTTTTTTTTTCAAGAAATTCTCTCCGTCACATACGGATTGCTTAAACCCAAATTCGTAGTTGTGACTAACACTTTTCGTCACAAGCAACGAAATGTAACCATTTATATGAGAAAAGTGTAGCCATTTTTGATAGGCAACATTTTATGAATAGTTACTTTTTATTATAAAATGGTTACGATTGATACGTTACAAGCTTAAGTTTCAGCGGCAAGACTTTCAAATAATCTCTATGACCACCCAACTCCGCTAACCATAATTTCACTGATTACGGATTAATTTCAATTCTTAAAAGAGACGGGTCAAATGTCTTTATTTTAATAAGAAATGTGACCATGTGAAAAACAAGCTCTTTTAACTTGGAAATATGTACTGCTTATATTTTGTCTTAAATATCACATTCACCCCGTTTTTTTTAAAGATCAAATGTAGTCATCTTTAGTCAAACCTCTTTCGAAGAAAAATGAGTGAACGTTAATTCATCTAAAAAATGGGCTAAAGTTAAGTTGACTAATCACAAATTCTCATTTGTGACGGCACTATCCGTCGCAAGCCTTGCGACGGATACCATTTTACCTCACAAAGTACCCACTTTTTCTCTCTCTGCAATACTATTCATGTGGTCCCCTTTCTCCACTAACCCATTATGTTACCATTTTAACCCACAAAATATCCGTCACAAATGTTGACCCGTCGCAAGGGAGACCAATTGTTGACTAATTAGGTAGTTGGACATAACCTTTTTCCCTTTCCTTAATCCCTGAAAATGAAATCTCTTACGCTAAGGAAGTTCTCATTTAAAAATTAATAAGTCTTGTTTATGATGGGGCGATCCGTCGCAAGGTTGCAATAGATCAAGCCGCTTTCGCAAAGAGCAAGTGGCAAAGGAAGTGGGGAATCCCTTTGCCCCCTCCTCCCTCCCGCGTTGTGAAGGAGATATGATTCGTCGCAAGTTTACAACAAATCACCCCGTCATATATGAGAATTTGTGTTTAAAAATTGATGCAAATTAATTAAGTAATGAATAACTAAATTATTAGTCTCATATATTCAGGTGATATGCACAAATCAAGAAACCACACATATAATTAATATTAATAGTAATATAATCTCACACTTCACCTCCACGCTCCAACAACACATCAAATCAAATCAAATCAAAATAAACATCCTAAACCAACCAACCATATAAACATCAAATATTCAAATTCATCAAATACCCATCATCAGAAATTCAATTTCAAATTCTGGGTTTCAGATTAATTAGGGTTTAACCCCCAAAAATGGCGAATTTATACGTGAAAGCGATGCCATCATCAGATATAAATAGAAATACAGAATGGTTTACATATCCAGGAGTATGGACAACTTATATATTATTTTTATTATTTGCATGGCTTATTGTTCTTTCTATCTCTTCTTGTTCTTCTGGTATGGCTTGGACTATCGTCAATCTTGCTCACTTTGCTGTACGTTTTCTTTCTCTCTTTTTCTTTATTTTTTTATTTTATTTTAGGGTTTGTTGTTTTTGAATTTTATGATGTTATTTGTTAATTAGTTGATTGATTACTCACCAATTGGTTTTGGTAATGCTGTGATGTAGTGGCGAACCCAGGATTTATAGTTTTGAAGATGAATATATTCGTCTTTAAATTAAAACGGGTTAAATAGAATGCTACTTGCATGAATAGAACAAATGTTTTTGCTAATATCCAAGCATTGAGCTTTGTCTTATATATGCAAATGGTATGTTATTTGACCCGTCTTAAGGTTAATGAGAATTTCGTGAGTAATTTAATATGTTAAATGGAATATTTTAGTAATGTTTCAAATTTTTCATTGTTTGGGGGTGACTGGTCCAGCTAGCGCCTTAATTCCGCGACTGATGGGATGATTTGGCGACTTTTGATTTTGGTAGTTTAATATTTAATGGTAGAGAAGATTTATATTAATGTTGTGTGAAAATGATTTAATATGTGAGTAGATTATGGACCCTTGAATTGGAAAGTAGTTAAGAGATTCTGTTTTACCATATATGATTGTATAAGGCGGTCTTATACGAGAATTTGGGATAGAAGAAAGCGATCTTTGTGAGTGTAGCTTATGCTTGATTAAGTGCTATACTTTCCAGTAATGGAGGGGGTGTGATTTGGGTGAGATAATACATGTTCATGTATTGATTGTAGGTGTGTATTTATGGAATTTTGGTGTTTTAGCTAAGGATATGGATTCACAAGTGTATGACTACACGAGAATTCTTTTTTTGATCGTCCATTTTAGTTGCCACTATTTGTTACTAAGCACATTTTAAGACTTCAAATAAGTTTCGGAAAGGAATTTAATCACTATAAATTGGAATAAATTCCAAGTTTTTGATCAAACAAATGAGCGCTATTCCATTAAAATTTCTGCCTCACAGTAGCAACACCGAGAAGCGCTCTGTGATGTCTCTATATAATGTTTCTTATCGTATTTTGAATTCCCTTCTACAATGAAATTTCGTGTACACGATCCTCTTTTCAGTTATTGTCATACAGGTTTATATGCATGTTTCAGACCTACAGCTGTGTTAAATAGAGTGCTGTAAGTATCCGACATGGATTAATGTTAGTGTGTCACACTGCTATTATGTGAAAATTGAAAAATCTTTCTTTGGCCTAAATTAAAGTGTCATGTCTATACAACATGCATCAAAAATGATTTGTTGAACTAGCATAGCTATGGCATCTTCTTACAACTTATAGGATTAAGAAGATGTGTCTGATTTCATGTGTGGAGTTCGTTTTTTTTTTTTTTTTTGTTTTCCTAAGTTGTAGGTTGGTTCGGGCCACTTTTGAATTGAAGTATAGGCCTAAGAGAATCCCTATACACTCTAATTTTTATGTGTGATGGATGTTGCGTAAATTTTATTCTTAGTGCTTTTTTCTTGATTATTTATTTTGGCTGTTTGTTTTAGTGACCAATCTACGTGCTTCTGTTCAGGTGACTTATCACTGCTTCCACTGGAAGAAAGGAACCCCATTTTCTGAGGATCAAGGAATTTATAATCGCTTGACCTGGTGGGAGCAGATTGACAATGGCAAGCAGCTTACTCGGAACAGAAAATTCTTGACTGTTGTACCTGTGGTGCTGTAAGTACTCTATGAACAACCTGTCTTAATGAAATGCGGATAAGTGAAATCTTCAGATGAACAAAGTGGATACTATCCGTGATGGTGTAGAATCGTCCAGCGATCCCTTTCTTAAGTAATTGCTTGGTAATGTGGGATACAAAGTCCCCAATTTTGTTAAACAATTGGAATCTGATAGATAACCATGAAGTGCTACTTTTGTCTTTGCTAGATGACGCTATTAAAATAAACCGTGTTCCTATGCTCCTCGGTTCATTCTTTACTAAATATTCCACATACTACTGAGACACTGCGTGTAAAAATTCGTTATTATTTATTAATCTAAAACAAAGGATACGTATCCTAGATCCCAACTTAAGACCCTGACGGTTGCCATTAGTGATATATATTAACACCCATTGATAGCAGATAATTAGAACACTGAGCTGTAGCTGAATCTACCAATCATTATCTAATGTGTAGAATTATCACTTTCGTCGGGGGTGTGATATTTGTGTCTCAGATCCTCTCTCAAGCTTAGCTGACACCCTATGGATGCATTCAACCTTCACCTTAATTATGGTTTAACAGGGTCCCGTTGTCCCGAATCATAGTCTCCGATATTATGCTCTATCGTCGGCTTTAATGGATATTTATGTCATCCATTATTCCTGTATTCCCCCAAGGATTGTCATGCTAAGCTTGTATTACGGAGTACTTATTATTTTTCTCTTCAATGTGAAGTTGTGAACTGCAGAGTAAACTGTAAGGCACTGTAGCATTTAGGATATTTCCTGTTAATTCTTTGCATCTGGATGTGTCATTGATGGTTTTGTGGAATGATGGAAGGTGTTATGCAGTATAATTTCATATGGAAATCCTGTTGGGCATGATGTATGGTTTTGTGGTAGGTTTTAGTGGCCTTGCCAATTTTCCGCTGGTCTTGTTTGGTATTGCGAGTTTGCTTTTCTTTGATCGTCCTTTCTTTAGCTCAACCATGTAGTTCATTTTAAATCGAGATGGGTAGGATGGTGAGGTTGGGAAAGGTCTCCTTTCAGCTTTGTAACGTGACTATATCTTATCTTAATCCTCAAATCGAATCTTAATTTAAGAAGATGATGATTCTGGGTTTTTTGTTTTCCTGCATATTACGGCAAAATTGATGAATTACCGTGTATGTTAGTGTTTTTTGTTTGTAGCTGAGTAATTATCGGAATTGATGATAGGTACCTGATAGCCTCTCATACAACCGACTACGAGCATCCTATGCTGTTCTTAAACACTCTTGCAGTGATCATCTTGGTCATCGCCAAATTCCCACACATGCACAAGGTTAGAATTTTTGGTATCAATGGAGATGAGTGAGGTGGCCAAGACTTCACGTCGACCTTTCACAGGGACTACTCCCGAGCCTTTCTCTGTCTTTTGGTATGCACATTACTGTATAGGGAAAGCCAGAACACAAAACGGTGTTCGAAGATGTAATGCTTTTATATATAGCCTGAACTTGTGCGAAAACAGATTATGGGCATAGTAAGTTTTATTGAGCTTTCTTCTGTGCAGCAAGAGCTACCATGTTTCTGGAGCTTCATATTACTTGTTCTGGTTTCTGATGAGCTATAATTTTATTACGAGAACTTATTTAATGAACTAGTAATATTACACATTTTACTCATTATAGTACACTGTTGACAATTATACCCCTTTCATTTTCCCTTCCCATTTCTCTCTCTAATTTCTCTCTAATCTATTTTCTCTAATTTCAAATACTCATTCCCCTCTATTTTCACATACCCTATTTCCGGCAGTTGTTGTCGACATTGGGGAGGGATTTACTGGCTGACTAGGTCGCCAGCGGTGGTGTTGGACTGGTGGGGGATTGGTTACACTGTGTAGTGTGTACTACTTACTTGTGTAGTAACTTTTGCTCCACTATGTACTTGCACTACTGCTTGTTCTTAATAATAATTATCAAGGTGGGGGATTGTGTACTTACATCTTTTGCACCTCTCTCGTCCTAATTGATGAGTACATTTGTTTACTACTGTTGAGTAATTTACTAATTTTTGCACTCTCACGACCTCTCAGGCTCTCACTTTCCGCAACTCTCCCTATCCTATGTGGTTCCATCGAACGGCCACCAACTACCACCTCTATCGGCTTTCTCGCCGATGGCAAATGGAAAGTAATTTTAACATAAACCCTAATTAAAACAATACAAAATTATAACAAAGAGTCAATTTAATTATTAGTAATGGATTAATGAGTTAAATATTTGTTCTATACTTAAATAATCATTCATAATTGAAAATTCTGAAGATGTCGTAGTTTAAAGATTTAACAATAAAGAAAAGGTAGAGAGAATTAGATGATTTTTTTAGTTAAGGGTATACAAATGGAAAGTTTGGTACAAAAAGTACTGATATGAGTAAAAAATGTACTGCGAAAATAAACTCCGTAATATATATTCATAATTGTATTGGATCAGATAGGGTATTGTGCTATTTGTTATTCCGAAACGAGGATTGCTATGACCTTCTCCTTCCAACCTTCTCCCTTCACCCTATCATCCTGTTAAAGTAAGATTTATTGTGTGGGGTCAGAATATAAGTGGATCAAGCAAAATAAGTGTATTTTAAGGTGTGAGAGGAGAACGTAGATGAGAACCTTTTTTTTTTTTTTAAAATGTAAGTTATATTATAGGAAAAACCCAACTAGGCATAATGTTTCAATACAAGGGATACTTTTTTTTTGGCGAAAAGGAGAACATTAAAATAATAAAAGGGAGAAAAGATTCAATTTACATCAAGGGGGAGGGTCGGGACTAAGCGGCGTACAAGCCGATAGAAAGTCTAAAGTACAAAGATCGACAACAAAAGGAGGAGGATAGTCCCAACTCATACAACCATTTCTAAAATTAGTGTCTCTAATGGCGAAACTTGCAATTGCATCCGCAACTTTATTGGCCAATCTCTTCTCAATATGATCTAAAAATGGGGCGAGTCCTTTAACAATTCCCTGCACTCAAGTATAATGTTAGTAAAGGGGCCACAAGGTGGCTCAGAACTCAAGATGGTGTTCATGGCGTTCACGCAATCCGAGGCAACTAAAAAGTTACTCGTGGACTGGACCGCAAAGCGCATGCCTTCCCTAATAGCAAGGACCTCACACATAAACGGGTTAGGGCCAAATAGGCGAGTGACCATCCCTTAATCCAAGAACAAGAGCTATCCCGAACGACACACCGTAAAGCGGCTAAGGAAGAAGAAGAGGAGAAGGCCGCGTCGACGTTTATTTTAAACCAGTCAAGCGGAGGGGGCGGGGGGCAGCAACAAGGTGGGTAAAAAATAGGAGAGGGGGGGAGGAATGGTAAGGTGTCGGGTGAGTACAAAAGCGAGTCACGGAAAGTGTGACGGGGCAGAGAGAAAGGGTAATGTCACACCGTCTAGTCCAAAGACGTCACGCAGTGATAGAGAAGAGGGTGTTCCAAAAGGGGTCGGGGTAGTGCATAATTTTAGGAGCCAAGGCTGGAGGGCAAGGGAAAAGAAAGAGGGCTCAACATGGAGGCTAGTCCACATCTCCATGGCAAAGCAACAATCACAGAGAATGTGGAGGGAAGACTCCTCAAGAGAGGGGTTCGCACACAAGGTGCAACTGGGGGAGGGGATAATGGTTCGTTTATGGAGGGAAAGGTTATGAGGGAGTTTGTCGCACCAGACAAGCCACAAAAAAACTTTAATTTTGGGCTGGGTATGGATTTCCCACAACCAAGAGAGATCATGGGAAAGGGAGGAAGGACGGGGGAGGTGGACAACCAGAGAGGAATAGGTAGAGCCTAGGGAGAATTTATCCTTAGGGGCAAGAGAGGTGGAGAGGATGTCAGATCTGGGCAGGGCCGGGAGGGGGGTGGAGAGGATGGAAAGAATAACGTTTTCATGGAGAATGAAGTCAAGAGAATCAAGGGACCACTGCCCAGTCTCAGTACATTTTCAACAGTAAGATCCCCTCTTATGTACCTGAAGCCATTCAGTTATCCTGTCCTTGCATTTCCTGGTAAAATCACACTCTTGAAAGAGGTGTTTATGGGTCTCCTCTTGTATTCCACAAAAGAAATCAGTAGACATCACAATAACTCGGTTGTGTAGCCTATCAAGGTGAGGAGTCTTTGATTCACCTAGTGTTGCTCCGCCGAAAAGACCTGACCTTTAATTGATCCGATCTAAAAATAACTTGGAGTGATCCGAAATCACCCCTGAAACAACAAATAAAGTCAAATTAATGTTTAGACCTGGCAAATAATGGGTTATTCGGGTCGGGCCTTTTCGGTTCAATAATTTATCGGGTCAATTTTGGTCCGGGTCATTTTTGGGCCATGTCACTTCGGATTGGGTCATTTTGGGTCGGGTTAATCTTGGTCGTTTGGGTCATTTCGGGTCATGATTTTTCCTTAATTAAGTAAGTTCTGGTCATTTCGAGTCACTCAAGTCGGGCCTATCGACTCACTTTCGGGTTATACATTTCAGGTCATTTTTTTTGTCTCAGGACAGACTTATTGGGCCGGGTAAGTTTTTCTAAGTCCATTAATCGTCCTCAAGAGAGATGACTCTATTATAGGAACGACGCTGGATAACAGACTTATGAAAAAAGAAGTGCTTCTGTCTCTATGGATAAGCCAGTTGCACCGAGCCATATCCCTCAAGAAACATTGCTTTTTATCAAGCTTAGCATCCAACTCGGTAGAAAGAGTATCATTAAGGTTATTGAGGAAACGAGAAGAAGAGTGAAGGCAAAGGTTTTTTTAACCCCACTTATTTTAGGAAAGAGCCTATTCTTAGTTTTGAGAATATTACCGAGAGTGGAATTAGCCCAAGTGGACAGCTCAAGGAAGGGCATTTAAGGGATGATTTAAAGATAATAGGGCAGTGATTAAAGGAGAAATGAGGTAAATGAAAAAGATGGGGATGGGGGTGGAGGTGAAGCGAGACCTAATTAAACCAAGTTAGGTCAAGTCTTTCTAAAATTGGGGAGGTATGCCTACGATTAGTCCAAGTATACTTAGATCCAACAAAGCTAAGATCACAAAGACATCAATAATCATCCATTGTTGTTTGATTATAAAGGTTGACACGATTCATTTTGACGGGACATCCCCCAAGTTTTTCATTGCCACAAGAGTCGTCATTGAAATCCTCAATACACACCCTCGGTAAATACAAAATTCCGGCAATATCCACGAGAAAATCCCACAACAAGAATCTCAAACTTGTAAAAAAGAGCATTTTAATTTAAATAGAAACCACATCGGAATTAGTAACGCGAGTTTCAGAAAAGATGGTTGTTATGACCAAATTTCACAGAATTTGTATATACCACGTGTGGAGCAAGGAATGGTATTGGAAATATGGCATGGATCAATGACGTGGAAGTAGAGCATGGAGGCAAGATCAAGAAGCAGAACTTAAGGTTGAACCTGGAGCCAGAATCTGGAAGTAGAACCTGAAGTAATGTCTGGAGTCAGAATCTGGGAGGAGAACCGCCTAAAGTAGAGTCTGGAGACAGAATCTGAGGTAGTACGTAGAAGCGGAACCTGGAGGCGGAACCTGGAACCATAGTCCGGAGGCAAAACCTGGAACCAGAGTATTGATGCAGAATCTGGAGGAACAAATGAGAAATGCTGGAGGCATAAATCCGGAGAGGAGGAACGAGAATATTTGTGCATTCAATGGAAAAAGTCAATAACGGCTAGTCAATAACAACTAGTTATTGTGGAGCAATTAAAGGAGTATTCAATGGGGCAATTAAGTGAGCAATTAATGGAGTCAACAACAACTACCTATTTTGGTGTAATTGCCTCCTACAAATGTGTAACTGCTGCTAGAATTGAGGAGGGAGTTAAAAACCAAAAACCCTAGAGAAGAAATAATATAAAAGCCAAGTGAAGCATCAGGAAAAGGCACTCATTCCACACTTAAGCAAGCACACAAAATACAACCAAGAGAATCATCTCATCTCCCCTAATCTCACTGAAGCTTACTTAGAAAATATATAATTCCGTCTCTCATACTTAGAATTCCAAGCATATTTCATACAAAAAATACTTGTACTCTCGATACTAAAGGAATCTCCTCTCGATTATAGTGCATATTTGGCGGGATTCCGACCCCCCCCCCCCCCCCCCCCCCCTTTCCCCCAGTGGGTTCCGCGTCCCAATCTCGCGGTTTCATACTTACTTCTTTGCATGTTCATATCCGTTTTTACTATCGCATTATCATTCGTCTCGTTACTATAGATGGCGCTTTACTCCACAACCTAAATCAACTACTCGTAAATTTTACCAAAACATTTGGCGCCCACCGGTGGGGCATAGTGAATCATTTCCTATGTATATTTCGCAAAAGGTCGTCCGTCAGCATGTCTGGTGATGCGTGTCGTTATACACCAAAAATAAAATCCTAAGTCTACTAACTAAGAAGATAGCGGAAGTAGGGTCGATCTCCACAGGGAGGAAACTAACTAACTGTAATCTAAATCTGCCAGTAACAATCTAGGGGTTTTGAAAAGGTTTTAACTAAACTAAATAAGATTAAAGGAAGAGAAATAAAGGTAGAAATTAATATGAAATAAATCAGATAAAGAGAGAATATGCTAGGATTCGGTCCACTGCAATATCGGCATCTACGGGTCAACTAAGTCAGTCAATCTATCAATGAGAAGAGCAATGGTTTTCTCCTCTCGGTCTCAAACCACCCTAGGGATTTTCCTAATTAACTCTCGTCCTCTTAGGAGTCACCTATCAATTCTAAGCAAGCCTTCCCTTCCAATCTCTCGATCCAGGTCGGGGTTAACTACCTAGCTAGTCTCCTGCGTGCACTCATTTGACTAACCTCAATTAAATTGCTTAGATCGATTCTCATATTCTAGACTAACTAAAATAATCTATCCTAACATGCCTCTACTACAGTTTCCCTCATCCCAACATACAAGAGAATTAGCTACCCATGTTATTAACGATGCTAACAAAGACGATTGAATATATGACACTAGACATAATAAAATCGTAATTAACAAGCATAAATAATAACGCAGCAGTTAAGAGAAGTAAACAGTAATCAGGACTAAAATAAGGATTAAGAATAAAGGAGAGAAAGAGTTTACAATCTTAGCGAATCCGGCGTAAACAACAAATCCACGTCGATAAACCCGAATGTAAACTAAAGGTAAAGTTCAGAAACTAATGGTGAAAGATTAATGAATGAATGATCCCTGATGGATCCTCTCAATGTCCTCCTAATGACGTAGATAAGAGTCTTATATAATGCATACACGACACTAAACCCTAATTAAGCTACGGACTTAAGGCCCATGATGGATTCCACTCGATCGACCAACTTGCTAATAGCTACCACTCGATCGAGCACATGACAGCTCGATCAAGCAACTCTTCACTTCAACTCTCCTCGATCGATCAAATATATAGTCGATCGAGGTCTTCTGGCCTATCATGCAGTGTTTGGACATGGCTTTGGACTTGATTGCGAGCGGTTTCACGCTTCCTATGCAAGAGCTTCTGTTCCGTTCCCTCCATTCTCCTAAATGCATGCAAAGTGAACTGTTTCGGCTCGGTTTCTGCTACTACGCAGCTTGTACCTACAAAATAGTAATGAAAGTACAAAGTAGCCAAATAGGGGCATATAGTGACATAATATCACCTAAATGACATATAAATGCGTGCATAAATGGACTAGAAAGTCTATATAAAATCACAAATTCTTATTTCAGACCGAGGTATCCGTCTTAAGCTTAAGACGGATACCATATTCTCTCACAAAATACCCATCAAGGGTGAGTGGAGAGCACATGGGGGGGGCCCACCTTATCCCCTCTACCCATTTCCTCTCACAAAATACCCGTTGCAAGATCCGACCCGTCTTAAGCAAGACCTACTGATATAAAATACACGCATTATCTGGATCCAACCAGAATATATCAAGCACCCCATAAGCACTCATCCAGCCTTCTGAAGAAAGTTTACCTCCATCAACAGCAGGTCCAGTCAGTGCACTGCCTTCCGCCAGCCTGATGGCTGCTGTCAGTATGTCTCCAAAGACCACGTTGTCACTCTCCCACCCGCGACAGATTGCCAAGCCAGCAGTCCTGTTCGATGCGCCAAGATCCACCAAGGAGGGAAGCCCCAGCACAATGGAAATTACGGTCAGCACCCAGATCCAGGAGGAGCCGTCAAAGAAAGCCTCAAAGAAAGCAGGACCTCCTCCACCATATCCGATACAGATAATGATCGAGGGAATGGACACCCTCCGTCAGGTAGTGCAGAGTCTGAAGGAAGATAGCCAGGACCTCAAGGCCTAGGTCGCAGCTATAACACGAGCAAAATCTGCACCCAGCCCAGTAGCTCATGCAGCTACGAAACAAGTTCATGGAGGGGGGACCATTTCGACTAATTCCATCAGAATTAGTCACCAAACTGGATCTTGGAGGCGTGCCACCCAGTGGATCCATCGAGCCACAAGGGATAGAAGATCTATCATTTGACCGATCGTACAACACGGAGCAAACCCCGGGTAATGTTTATTCTAGTGGTGTGCATGGGTCTTACTTTCAAGGGATAATTCCCATGGTACCCCTGCGGTTTGGACTTTTTCACGTGGTACCCAGTTTTTTAAGAATATGCCCATGGTACCTCTCAACTTTCATTTTAGTGCACAATCTACCCTTACTTTTATTTCTGTTATCACGCCGTTAACCCTCTTTTCTACTTCCCCTACTTTCCCCCTCTTTCCGTCTCACTTCCCTCATAAAACTAATAAACAAAACACTCCCTCTCATTTTCCCATAACAACTAACGACCCATATACTCTCCCTCGAAAATCAATCACATCAACCCACCACAACCACAAATCATCTGCACATCATCTCATATTATCATCCCTATTGATCGATAATTAAGGGTTTTCATCAGTTTATCCAAGTTATTGTGTTCTGGATATTTCTCATCTAGGTAATTATTTAATTTTGTTGTTTTATGTTCATAATTAGGTTCATGATTTAGTCTGATTTTACATGTATGTAGTTGTGTCTTCTTACTTGCATGTACGTAGTTGTGTCTTTTTCCTTTATAATTTTAGTATTTGTTGTGTTTGATTGTGTCTTTTATCTAATAATTATTTAGGATTTCTGCTGTTTTCGTGAATAGTTCTTCATGAGTAAAATCTAGAGTTTATGTTTCTCCAAAAAAAAAAATTAGGGTTTATGTGATTTATGTTGGGTTTGACTGGGTATAATTATGAAGAAATTATTACGGTTTTTGTTGTTTGTTGGATCATATACATGTATTGGTTTGAAATTGGTAGGATGGAAGCCGCGTTTTGGTTGCAGTGTCACGATAAGGAAAAAGCCTTTGATTTTGCTATTTATGATGAGGATTTTGTACAACTCCTTGATGTTATCGCTGATCTTGAGGTCGTGTCTTTGAAACAACAAGTATTACTACCTACGGTGTATGATATGTATTATAGAGGGATAAATTATAGTAAGAAGTATATCAGGAATGATGGTGATTTACTGAAAATGTTTTGGGATTATGAAAGTAGTGATACAATTATGGTGTGGATTGAGGAGATAAATAACCCAATTAAAGAGTTTGGGTTAGTGGTAGAATTAAAAAAACAAAGAGAGGAGGAAGAATAGAGGAAGAAGGAAAAGGAGGAGATGGTGAAAAACAGAGTGGAGGTTGAAATGGATGATGAAATACTAGACGTTGAACCTTTGGCTATTGAAGTACCTGTTATGGATGTTGAAAGTAATGCGACTATTTTTGTTAGAGTTTATGAATCTCAAGAGTTATCACATGAGTCCAGCAAGTACTCAACAAGTCATGAGATACCTCAAACTCAAACAAACCTCATTCCAACTCCAACTCAAACAGGCCAAGAGGAAATGAATCAAGAAATACCTGAATCTCAATCAAACCCTATACCAACTCAGTTTACAAAAATTTCAACCAGTGAAAAATACCTGAAACACAAACAAACCCTATTCCTAATCAATTTACAAAAAATTCAACAAGTGAACAAATACTTGAAACACAAACAAACCATATTCCTACTCAATTTACAGAAAATTCAACTAGTGGAGAAATACCTAAAACACAAACAAACCTCAATCCAAGTCAATTCATACAAAATTGCCCAATTGCAAACAGATTTACCACACAAGAAGAGAGTACCCCTGAATGTACCCCCAACATGTCTCAACTATTTAAAAAAAAGCCCCAAACAAAGCAAAAAATTCCAAAATCAACTGCTAAAAGAAAAGGCCTTTATACTTCACGTTCTAAGGGGACAACATCTCAACCTGATGTTGATCCTAATGAGACAAGGACAGGGAGGGATCAGAGAAGGGGTGCACCCATAAGTGTATCTTTGGATGAGGATGAAGGTCAAGAAAGTGAGGAGGAAGATGAAGACTACACTGACACTAATGAAGAGAGTGAAGGTAGCAGTGGGGGTAGTGGAGATAGTGAGGATGAGGACTCATCTGAGTCAATGGAGCAGGATCCTAATAAAATGCATCCATTTGATAAAGTAAGAGTTGAAGAAGCAGAGGAAGAAGGGGATCATTATTTCGAGAAGTCTTTTAAGAATGGTACTATGTATCTACCTCAAAGGTGGGGTGAGATTTCATTGAGTCCTTGGTTAGTTTTTCCTTAAGGCAGCATTTATGTCAGTGTTGTCTGACTATTGCATTCAAGAACGGTTTAATGTTATAGTCATTAAATCTGATAAGTTGAGGTACACGGCTCAATGTAGTGGAGAGCATTATACTTGGAAGATTCATGTTTCTACAATCCCTGATAAGTTGACTTGAGCTATAAAGACAATTAATGGCTATCATACGCATTGTCATTTCCTGAAGAGGAATCCAATGGCAACAACAGATTGGATGGCTTCTAAATTAGAGCCTAAGTTGACTGCAACTCCTCACATGCCAGTGAAGAGCATGGCTGACTTGTTAATGGGTAAGTTTGGGATAAGTGTGGCTGTTAGGACAATGTACAAGGTGAGAAGTCTAGTTGTTGATAAAATGTTTGGGGGACATGAGGACAGTTATTCTTTTCTAGCAGCTTATGCTGAGATGATTAAGACAACTAACCCTGGTTCTTGGGCCTTTATAACACGGCATTCTCCTAATTCTGACAATTTGACCTACTTTAAGGGGATGTTTGTGAGTTTTACAGCTTGGACAAAGGGATATTTGAGGGGTTGTAGACCAATAATAGGAGTAGATGGGTGTCATCTAAAGGCAGGTTTAAGGGAATGTTAATGTCTGCCTTGGATGACAACAATAACTTGTATTGCATAGCTTATGCCATTGTTGGTAAGGAATCAACTGAAACATGGAGTTACTTTTTCAGAAATTTTAGAATTGCATTTAAAAAAGAGGGTTGTACTAAGTGGGATTTGACTTTCATTAGTGACAGAATGAAAGGGGTTGAGAAGGCTTTACAAAAGGAGTTCCCAACTACCACACGAAGAATTTGTGCTCAACATTTGTACACAAATTTCAAGGAGAAATGGGGAGGGCCTGCCTATCATGACCTATTTTGGATGGCTGCCAATGCAACAACAACATTTGTCTTCAATAAAGCAATGGATGGTATAGGCAGACTTTGTAAAGGAGCAGTTGAGTACTTGTCTAAGGTTCCACAGCA
This sequence comes from Heliosperma pusillum, assembly GCA_022085475.1. Classification (NCBI taxonomy): domain Eukaryota; kingdom Viridiplantae; phylum Streptophyta; class Magnoliopsida; order Caryophyllales; family Caryophyllaceae; genus Heliosperma; species Heliosperma pusillum. The sequence continues at coordinate 31,887 of JAIUZE010009571.1, read as the reverse complement.
GTGGTCCAAACATCAGTTTGATGCATTGGTAGCTTGTGATCATAATACCTCCAACTTTGTGGAGTCCTTCGATGCACTAATGAATGAACTGAGGGAGAAACCAGTTCTATCCCTAATGGAAGACATCAGACGATATCATATGGACAAGATAGCATAGCTGAAAGAATTGATAAGGCTCAAAATATGCAACCCTATGATCCAACCCCTTATGCAAAATCTTTGATTGATTCTAACTTGTTAGAACTACTTGGTTGATGATGCCAAGTTTAAATGCATTTTAATGTTTGCTTCTTAGTTATATTTGATAGCTATTGATGATCCCAAGATCTCCTTGTTGGAGCCAGTGTCCTCCACAGTTAGTGCAATAACATAAATAAATCTCTGTAGGTTCACAGGGTATACTTTGTATAATAATCAGTTGATTAACGTTTATCAATAACGGTTGGCTTGCTAGATAAGTTTGACGTTATTGTCATACAGATGGCGGTGATCAACTGGTACCTAAAAGTCACACCTAAAGGATGTGTGTGAGAGATGTGATTATTTGAGAAAATAATCATATTGATGCCCTATTATATGACTAAAAGGTTAGTCAGTGTATTTGACTAAAAGTTAGTCAATGTGATGATGAGACAATATTTAATAACGATTAAATAAAGTTAGCTGAGACGAATTAACTGTAATTCGTAAATTGAATATAAAATGTTATATTTAATTGTTGTATATAATGTAAGCTAATTAAACATAAACCGTTATAATTAATTGGCAAATTATAAATATACGGATATTTATAATTAATGATGTCTTATAATGCTGGTCCATGTAAAACGACGATTATAATATATTACATTATATTGGAAGCTAAAATGACCAAAAACGAAAGTATCCAGATACACTCGGTTTTTAGTCAATGGGTAGTTATTTTTGAGGAGACAAAAATCTCCCCATGTAAAACCCTATGAGCCGTGAGTAGCAAGGCGAGAAGCAGTAGAAAAATTGAAAACCTAATTTCTATTCTCACTGGTGCCTCCATCTAAACATCACACAAAGACAAAAGTGAACAGTAACTTTTGACAAAACACAAAACAAAAGGTTAACAGTAACTTTTGGTTCTTTTTCTAGCAACACAAGGGCATTTCTCATACAGTCTTGGGTGCAACGATTAGGAGGATATCTACCTTGATATCTCTGTTCTTTACGCCAATTGCTAGGACCGGAGGTTGATTTCTAAATCTCTACTCTTATTCTTGTTTTCGTTTATGACTAGTATAATCTAGTTATTACTTTTTCGTTATAATCCTATAATAATTGTATTGTGGTAATACCGATTTCCCACAGATGAGACTAATGAGATTGGTTTCCCATTAGGCTCTTGTGATTTTGCTTCACAAAGGAATCAAAGAGATTAGTTACTTGGATAGCTATGCATTCCCTAAAGTACAAGTTGTAGGGTTACGTGTAGTTTTTTTTTTGGCAGCGGTAAAACGTGTAAATTGAATTGAGTATGGGGTGTATGTTTATGTTACTCTGGGAGGTAAAACGAATTGCTAATGTCTTGCGTGCTCGATGTAATTATGTTTTGTACTAACTAAGCATCCAAAGACAGGGCGTAGTTATGTTTTAATAATCTTGTTCTTAGCAAAATTACATATAATTATTTAACAATTCACACGTAAGTGAAATATGTACAACCAATATGTACCTATAATAGACATAAAATCAAATTTTGACATGTGCATAAAACGTCAACAATCAAGGTATCTTTGTGTACGGTGCACAATGCGCGCGATGCAACAACTAGTATATACAAACAACTGAACAAGTGTGTGAGTTTAACTTCATATTTATATACATTAGTTATAAAAACTTACCCCCTCCATCCTGACGAATTGTTATCTATTTCATATTAGGGTCTATCATTCATTTGTTATCTATTTCTATATTAAGTAAGTATCTAGCAAGTGGGCTAAAGTCGATGGAGGGAGTACATATTTACAAGCTTACTTAAAAATAAAACAATATTTAGTTATCGTGCAACGCACGGGCATGAAATCTATTACTTAGATATAAAACACCTGAGAATCGTCAAAATTAAATAAAACCGATCAAATCGATCAAACCTAGGATCAACAACCGCACTTGAGACGTTAGTGGTCGCCAAAGTTATTATGATGTGCCCCCTAAAGTAGCATGATCCACTCTTAGGGGTATTAACCCAATGAAATTTTGGTTCGTGTAGAATCTCTAGAGAACTCGGATTTGGGAAGAACTATGGAGAAACTGAATAGTCTCACATATGAGTATTATCTCATATTGATAAAAGAGAGAGAGTTTAACCACTTTATAAGCTAAAGGGCTACTTCATCAATCGGCAATTGGTTTTAGAGTGGAACTTTCTTGGACTTCTGAAGCGGACTCTCTCTCCTTTATTTGGATATGGCCCAAGGCCGTTTACATGATTTAACATGCTATCAGAATCCATGGCTAAATCATGAGTAGGATGAAAAGATGGGCTTTTAATCGCCGGTTGGGTGAAGCTTTGTGTACCTCTTATTTGGCTCAGTCTAAGCTTGTTTATAGTCAGAGAAAAATCCATCCGTTTAATGGGTCTGGTCTTGTTTAAAGTGGCTCACATGTAAGGGGGGAGTGTGGAGAAACTCAATGAGTATTATCGCACATTAATAAATCCTGAGAAAGTTTACCACTTTATCAGATAATGTTTGGGAAGATGAAGACTGATTTAGAAGTTCAAGTTTTCTTAAGTCGATTTTTCATGGGGCTATAGCCCGTACCATTACATGTAAGTGGTTGGTCTAAGCGCTCACGAGGATAAAAGTCCATTTCAAAAGCCTAAACAAGTTACATCCTAAAACGAACTGATATTAGGGTGTGTCAATATTTGATTTATAAAATAGTAAATCCTCTTGTAATTTATCAATCAATATATTCACAGATAGACTTGACAAAACTGACATGGTCAAATAAGGCTGATCTGAGATCTGAAAATGTGATTCGAGCTTGACCCGAATAACTCGATCTGGCCTAACCCGAGAGTGACCCGACTAGAAATGAACCTACTTGAAGTGACTCAAACGACCCGAAATGATTTATTTTAAGCAAAATCCTTACCCGAAATAAACCACACAACCCAAAATAACCCAAATATCAGGGCTAAAAAATAATCCAACCTGCACTGAAGTTGTTAAGAAAATAGACAATTCAAGACAATAAAAGCTAAGGTTAAAGACACTCTCAATATGCTCTGTTTTGCTTGACTGAATGTGATTGAAAACTGATAGAACCTTAACCAAAGCACAAAGCAAATGGTTGAGGGTTGAGACTCAATCCCAGCACACAGCTAAGGACCAAGGCTCACTTCCAAGCACACAACAATGGAAGGTGTTCTCAAGCACACAGCCAAGAGATGTTAAACAGAAACAAGGTTTCAGTTTTGTGTTTTACTTCAAATCTACCTTTCATTCATTAGAAACAAGCCTTATATAGGCATTAGGATTACATCTTGAACGTCCAAACACATCTAAGGTTAATAATGATCCTCAAAAGAAAACAAAATAACAACTACAAACTGACACAAACTGAAATAAAGTGAACAATAGAAAACAGCTCTGAAAAGGACAGGTTCCTTGTTGCCTTGCTGCTGCTTTGTTATATGGTACATAGTGGACTTTTTGCTTGGTGTTTTGGTCCTAAACTGGAGTAGTACTAGTCCCCCAAGTCTGAGCAAAAAGCCCTTGAGTCTGCTTGGCCAAAAGAGGAAACTTTGAGAGTGACATCTGAACTGCTTCTGGATAGGTGAGAACTGGACTGTTGAACTTGGCTTATGTTTTGAGGGGTGTTCCTGGCGTTTTCTGAGGAAGGTTTCCTGGACAAAAAGTTAATAGACCCTCCCTAGAGTCATGCCCCATAGTTGGTTAGGAGTCCCTAAGCTTGGAAGTTGCCCTGAGACCCTCCCCAAGGCACTGCTGCTGGCTGATCTTCCTGAGGTTTTGTTGGCTTGTTTTGTGAGTCTGTTTTGTGTCTTGGTTGGCTCTGGCTCGTGTCATGGCTACCACTGGCTCGTGTCATGGCTTGCTTGCTTGGGCCTGGACTATACAAAGCATTAAGATAGCTTTTGACATAGGGTAAGGTTGGTATTGAATCATGGTTTGACTGATCATAGGTTGTTTGGTCTTGTCTTTGAGCATGGCATTGAACTCCTGTTGCAACCCCTCCTTCTTGAAAAGGATTTGTCCTCAAATCCTCTTCATCCTTAGAGTCTTCTTGATAATGACTTAGATCTCGCACATTGTATGTCCCATGTACCCCATAATCCCCTGGTAAATCTATCTTATAAGCATTAGGTCCTACCCTTTCAAGCACCTCAAAAGGGCCATCAGCTCTTGGCATGAGTTTGTTTTTCCTCTTCTCTGGGAACCTTTGTTTCCTTAAGTGTAACCATACCATGTCTCCTGCCTTGAACTCCCTAGCTTTCTTTGGACCTTTGGCTCTTGACTTATACATCTCATTTGTTTTCTCAATCTGTTTCTTGACTTGACTGTGAATCTGCATCATTTGTTGTACTCTTTCTTTGGCATCATAGTTGACTTCTTTCCTTATCACTGGTGCTAGGTCTGTTGGCATTAAAGGATTAGCACCATAAACAACTTCAAAAGGGGTCTTACCTGTGCTGTGTGAGGGAGCTCTATTGAATGCAAACTCAGCTTGTGACAGTTTGATATCCCAATCCTTTAATGACTTAGCAATGATACATCTCAAGATCCTTCCTAGAGTTTTGTTAGTAACCTCTGTCTGTCCATCTGTTTGGAGATGGTATGCTGTGCTGAAAAGTAACTTTGACCCTAGGAGTCTCCAGAGTGACCTCCAGAAGTGGCTCATAAACTTAGTGTCCCTATCAGACACAATGCTTCTTGGTACCCCATGCAACTTTACTATTTCCTTGAAGTAGAGATCAGCTACCCCCATGGCATCTTCTGTCTTCTTGCAAGCAACAAAATGGGCCATTTTGCTGAACCTATCCACTACTACCATGACTGAGTCTTTGCCCCTTTGTGTTCTAGGCAGTGCCACTATGAAGTCCATGCTTATATCCTCCCATGGTTTGTTTGGTACAGGTAGAGGGGTGTAGGGACCTGCTTGGAACTGAGACTTGGCTAGTTGGCAGGGTTTGCACCTCTTGAGAGTATCCAGCACATCACCTAGCATTTTTGGCCAATAGAACTGCTCATGCAATATCTCATAGGTCTTTTGTACTCCAAAGTGCCCTGCAAGCCCATTGCAATGGACCTCCTTGACTAGTAACCCTCTGTAAGGACCTCTAGGTATGCATAGTTTGTTTTCTTGGAAGAGGAACCCATTCTGTGTCAAGTATTTACTTCCCTTCTTGAGTTTTCCTTCTGAATACACCTCCCATTCCTCCTTGAAGTCTGGATCTTCCATGTAGAGTTCCTTCATAAACTCAAAGCCTAGGACCCTTTGCTCCATGAATGACAACATCACAGATCTTCTAGAAAGAGCATCAGCCACTACATTGTTCTTTCCTTCTATGTACTTGCTTGAAAAGGAGAAGGATTGCAGGAATTCCACCCACTTGGCATGCCTGGGGTTGAGTTTGTGTTGGCCATTGATGAACTTCAAGGCCTCATGGTCTGAATGTAGCACAAAAGGCTTAGGTTTTAGGTAATGCCCCCAATGATTCAGAGCTCTCACTATGGCATAAAACTCTTTGTCATAGGTAGAGTAATTCAACCTTGCTCCACTTAGCTTCTCACTGAAATAGGCTATGGGCCTCTTCTCTTGAACCAGTACTGCCCCAATTCCTAACCCACTTGCATCACACTCCACTTCAAACAGCTTGTTAAAGTCAGGTAAGCCTAGTATATGGGATCTGCACAACAGATCTTTAATGGTATTGGAGGACTTCTCTGCCTTTTCTCCCCAAGTGAACTCCCCTTTCTTCATACATTCTGTGATGGGAGCCATGATAGAGCTGAACCCCTGAATGAACCTTCTATAGAAGGATGCCAACCCATGGAAACTCCTGACCTCAGTTACTGTCTTAGGGGTGGGCCAATCTCTGATTGCCTTAACCTTTTCAGGGTCAACAGCTACCCCATCCTTTGAGATGATGAACCTAAGGAAATGAACCTCAGGTTGCATGAATGTGCACTTCTCTAGCTTACCATATAACTTATTCTCTCTGAGAACCTCACAAAGAAAATTCAGCTGTTGTAGGTGTTCCTTCTTGCTTGAACTGTAGACTAGAATGTCATCAAAGTATACCACAATGAATTTTCCCAAGTAAGGCCTTAATACTTCTGTCATGAGCCTCATGAAGGTGCTAGGGGCATTGGAGAGCCCAAATGGCATCACTAGCCATTCATACAGTCCATGCTTGGTCTTGAATGCAGTCTTCCACTCATCTCCAGCTCTAATCCTTACTTGATGATACCCTTGTCTTAGATCAATCTTGGTGAACACTTGAGCCCCACTGAGTTCATCCAGAATGTCATTGAGTCTAGGTATAGGGAACCTATACTTAATGGTGATGTTGTTAATTGCTCTGCTGTCTATACACATTCTCCAAGTTCCATCCTTCTTAGGTACTAGCAATGCTGGTACAGCACAGGGGCTAAGAGACTCCCTGACATACCCCTTGCTTAGCAATTCTCCCACCTGAGATTGCAGCTCTTGAGTTGCCCTGGGGTCACTTCTATAAGCTGGCTTGTTTGGAAGGACAACCCCAGGCACCAGATCAATGTAATGCTCAATTCTCCTTAGTGGGGGTAATCCACTAGGTAATTCAGCAGGGAAGACATCCTCATAGGCTTCCAGCAAGGCTTGTACTTCCTTAGGCACCTGGTTAGACCCTTCCCCTACCTCCTTGGTGAGGAGGACATAGACTAGCCTAAGATCATTTAACTCTTGCTCCATTTCTGATTCACTCAACATCAGAACTTCCTTAGCAGTTTCAGTTAAGAGTGGAGGGTTCCCTTTCAGGATAGGGGGTAAAGGAGCTAAGATGATTTTCTTCTTCCCAAACCTGAAGGAGTAAGTATTGTCCCTTCCCTGATGGACAGCATCCCTATCAAACTCCCAAGGCCTCCCCAATAGGAGGTGACAAGCATCCATAGGCAATACATCACACAAGGCCTCATCAGCATATCCTTTACCAATAGAAAATGGAACAACACACTGTTGATCTACCTTAACTTCAGCCCCCTTGTTCAGCCACCTAAGCTTGTAAGGTTGAGGGTGGTCTTTGGTGGGTAATGTTAGTTTATCCACCAGTGTTTTAGAAGCTACATTGGTGCAACTACCTCCATCCACAATCAGATTACACACCCTCCCTTTTATGGTGCACCTAGTTCTAAAGATCTGATGTCTTTGATCTTCTTCTAAGGGTTGGGGCTGTGTGTGCATCACCCTCCATGTCACCAGACTTAACCCAGCATCAGGCTCTATCAACTCCTCCCTAGCCTCTATCTCAGGCTCTTCCATCTCATCATCACAGACCAACACCTCATCATCTCCCCAATGAACTACTTCTAGGGTGCTCAGAGCTCTTTTAGATGGACATTCTCTAGCAAAATGTCCATATCCTTGACATTGAAAACACTTTTTGAGAGGGGTAGTCTTCCTTTGGCCTGCCTCAACAGCCTTGCCTTTATCAGGGTTGAAAGGAGCCTTAGTAGGAGCCACAGGTTCTCCCATCTTGATTCCTACAAAAGGTTTGTAGGTAGGGGTTCTAGCAGGTGTCTTAGAGGCACTGGCCTTCCCTTTTCCCAACTTTTCTACTCTTAAGGACAAGTTAACAGCTTCCTCAAAGGAGTATATATTTTGTAACCTGACTTTACTAGCTATCCTCTCATCCAAGCCTTCTAAGAACCTTGCTATCTTTTGCTCAGACTTCTCAACAACCTCACATTGCAGTGTGAGTTGTTCAAAGTCCCTTAGATAAGACTCTACAGGTCTTTGGTCTTGCTTTAGGTGAGTAAGCTTAATGAACATGTCCTGAGTGTAGTCCCTAGAGACAAACTTAGCTCTCATTTTCTTTTTCAGTTTGAGCCATGACTTTACAGGTTCTTTCCCTTCCCTAACCCTCAAGGTTTTCATGTTTTCATACCACAGTGAGGCATAGCCTTTTAGTTTCATGATAGCAACCTTAAAAGCCTTTCTATCAGTGTATCCTTTAAACTCAAAGACTCTTTCTACAGACCTTAGCCAATCTAGGAAATCATCAGGGTTCAAGCTACCTAGAAAGTCAGAAATCTCTACCTTTATGTCTTTGTCCTGGTGTCTGAGAAGACTTTGATCTGAGCCATCTGAGTCTGACATTTCAAACTGATCTACAGGTTGCCTCCTCCTTCCTCCACCTTGTGGGAAAGGTGCTCCTCTTCCTCGACCTCTGCCTCCTCTTGTATCATTGTTCTGTTGGCCCTCAAGGAGTTCATTGACAGATCTAGAGACCTCCATTACAGTTCTGACAAGACCTTGAACTGTGCTTTCAAGATCTGTGATTCTCTCTTCACTCATGGTTGGATTTTGTATTTTTAATGTAGTTAGGTAAATGAACTCACAAACCAAAGCTCTGATAACCAATTTGCACTGAAGTTGTTAAGAAAATAGACAATTCAAGACAATAAAAGCTAAGGTTAAAGACACTCTCAATATGCTCTGTTTTGCTTGACTGAATGTGATTGAAAACTGATAGAACCTTAACCAAAGCACAAAGCAAATGGTTGAGGGTTGAGACTCAATCCCAGCACACAGCTAAGGACCAAGGCTCACTTCCAAGCACACAACAATGGAAGGTGTTCTCAAGCACACAGCCAAGAGATGTTAAACAGAAACAAGGTTTCAGTTTTGTGTTTTACTTCAAATCTACCTTTCATTCATTAGAAACAAGCCTTATATAGGCATTAGGATTACATCTTGAACGTCCAAACACATCTAAGGTTAATAATGATCCTCAAAAGAAAACAAAATAACAACTACAAACTGACACAAACTGAAATAAAGTGAACAATAGAAAACAGCTCTGAAAAGGACAGGTTCCTTGTTGCCTTGCTGCTGCTTTGTTATATGGTACATAGTGGACTTTTTGCTTGGTGTTTTGGTCCTAAACTGGAGTAGTACTAGTCCCCCAAGTCTGAGCAAAAAGCCCTTAAGTCTGCTTGGCCAAAAGAGGAAACTTTGAGAGTGACATCTGAACTGCTTCTGGATAGGTGAGAACTGGACTGTTGAACTTGGCTTATGTTTTGAGGGGTGTTCCTGGCGTTTTCTGAGGAAGGTTTCCTGGACAAAAAGTTAATAGACCCTCCCTAGAGTCATGCCCCATAGTTGGTTAGGAGTCCCTAAGCTTGGAAGTTGCCCTGAGACCCTCCCCAAGGCACTGCTGCTGGCTGATCTTCCTGAGGTTTTGTTGGCTTGTTTTGTGAGTCTGTTTTGTGTCTTGGTTGGCTCTGGCTCGTGTCATGGCTACCACTGGCTCGTGTCATGGCTTGCTTGCTTGGGCCTGGACTATACAAAGCATTAAGATAGCTTTTGATATAGGGTAAGATTGGTATTGAATCATGGTTGGACTGATCATAGGTTGTTTGGTCTTGTATTTGAGCATGACATTGAACTCCTGTTGCACAACCCAAAGTGATCTGACCCGAACTCAACCCGAATAACCCAATGGCCAAGTTTTCCTCAGGTACATCTCTTTATAGGTTGATGTTATCTTCTGGTCCACCTCACGAATAAGCCAACCTTTTAGTGTGGCAACTAAAGGCATGGAAGGCGGCTAGAATAGTCAAATAGGTCCCAAACTAAATGAGGAAACGAGTGGCTCAAGTTTAATGAATAAGTTTACGTATGCAAGTTGGTGATGGTGAAATACTCCATTGTGGCATCTTTGAATGTTCTCCGAACTTGCATTTAGTTTGCTACACATTCATCTTAACTTATTTTGTAGAGTTTGAATATGAATCTTAATATTCAGCTCATTATTCATGACTTATCAAACGAGTTCAACTCGATTTCATTTATAATTTAGCGAAGAAGTTAAGAAGCCAAGATTGTTCATGGTGAGTCTTTCCTATCATCTACTATTACATTGTTTTTTTTTAAGTTTATTCAAGCTGAATAAATGAATGTGATCAAGAGAATAACTTTACTATTGTATATTGGATTATATATTTGTATTATACATAATTGTATAAAAGGGGTTGACTTGGTTCGGATACTGTATTATAAAAAGTCAAGAGTGTTTAGCAAAAACAACTGTTGACCATAGCGTCACGTTTCTTTGTTCAAACCTTAAAATTAGCAAACTACCTGAGTTATACAGTGTATGTTGTAGAATGTTTGTCATGCGTACTATGGTACTTTAGATCCATAGCAATGAAAACTCTATATAAAATTCTTCTTATTGCATGTCATATTTCTTACTAAGTAATTATTTTACCTTTTTTATTTTTGTTTCACTATTTTTTGAAAATGAACTAACTTAACTGATAAGAACCTTTAATTTTTACTCCAATTGTGAGGTTGAGAAGTTCGATTCTTACACGCGATAAATTGCGTTCATTTGAAAAAAAAATGAAATCTATAAAATAATGAAATGTTATACTCCCTCCTAGTTTGATTGTTGTTCCCTATTTCCTTATTGAGCTTAGTTTGGTGTTGTTCCCTCTTTCCTTATTCGGAAGCTTTTGTGTGGTCCAAATTCAATTATATGTGGGGTAATGTGTTTTATGTGGTTCAAGTTCAATTTCTTTATCTTCTGTACAAAAGAAAAGGGAAGAACATGTAAACTAGGAGGGAGTACTATTTTTTTTTTTTTTTGAAAATCACATTAAATTTAGGTAATTAAATTAATTTGAGTTTAATTAAGGGCATAGTTAATATATTTTATTATAATTTCAAATTTAGTTAATTAAATCCAAATACTTTTATCTTGGATAGTTGGGTGTCTCGATTAATTTGCAGCTATCAACAGCTAGAAATTTAGCTATGTACCATACATGATAAGGTAAATAATGGGTATCTAGACGCTAATTACTCTCGTCAATGCATAGTTTGCTAAAAAAGTTACTAACTTTAGAGTTTTTCATGTATATTTTGACGTACTATAGGAGATGGAAGAGGGAAAAATTTGTAACAACGAAACCTTGGTGGCGACGACCACCGAGACAACTAAAATGGCGAATTCATCATCTCGAATGAAGTTGTTGGAGTATGCAGGGGTTCTAAAGGTTTTGTTGTTATGCTTAAGTATGGCGGTCGCAGTCTTAGTGTTGTACTACACTTCAACTAACAAATTTGGGCAAAGTTTCCGTTCCTTTTATGGCTTTAATTTTGGCTCTTCATCATCAGTTGATAACCATTCGGTAAGTATTTTATTTGTGCGATACAAATTCTCATTTGTTAGGGTATATCCGTCACAACTCACAAGCTTGTGATGGCCTGATGGGTTAAATGATACTCATATGGGTCGGAAAAGATAAGATATTTTGTGTTTTCCTAATTTTGTCTTATCTACCCAAATTGAAAATATTTGACCGGTTAGAAACTTATGAGAAGAGAGACTTATTGTGATAACCTAGTTTTAGTTAAGCCTTTATATGGACCTGAAGTAGTCAATATATGAAATGTATCAATATTATAACAGACCGACCCTTCACGGTTTTAAAACAACCCCAATAAGATGGATGTGTACCTTCAAGTAGTCACGTATATCAAATGTATCCATATTATAACAGACCGACCCTTCACGGTCTTAAAACAACCTTAATAAGATGGATGTGTACCTTTGAGCCTCACTTAAGCCCAAAAGTGTGAGTCCTTGTTAGTTGTTACTAAATGGTGGGCGGAAACTTTTATAAACATATCACAAGCCTCCTACTTTTCCGATGTGGGACAATCTCATCCTCATTGGGTGTTACAATTTACAAGTATATTCCAAAAGAAAAAAAACACTCATTATTGAGGATATATATTTTAAATGTAAACTAAGTGAATAATAAATTTGTTTTGAATTATTTAGTAAAACTTGACGATAATAACTCATTTTTTGTTACACACGTTTCTTTTTATTTGTAGTACGACGAGCTAAGGAAGGTTTTAAAGGCGGCCGCAACAAAGGAAAATACAGTAATAATTACTTCATTGAATGAAGCTTGGGCAGCACCAAATTCCATATATGATCTCTTTCTAGAGAGCTTCAAACTAGGGAATAACACGGTCAAGCTTGTCGATCACTTGGTGGTTGTAGCTGTCGATGACAACGCATATGCACGATGCAAGATCACCGTGTCTCATTGCTATCTTCTCAAAAGTAAGCAATCGTCTCAAATGGCTAAAGAAGCTGTGTTTATGACCCCTATTTATATGGATATGATGTGGCAAAGACTCGCCTTCTTGCATACGGTTTTGAGCTTGGGTTACAACTTTGTTTTCACGGTATATATATACTCTCTCTTTTTAGGCATTTTTAAAAGATTAAATTAACAATTACTCACATCACAACAATTATTCAACTCTAATGTTTTTCAAAAATTACTCCCACAATAACAATTGAGGTCAAAAGTTCCACTCAAAACAACTCTAAGGTGTATTTTTCGATTAGATTTCTAATTATAAGACAGAATTATTGATGAAATAGCTTAAGGTACATATATATTAATGTATGGGCAATTTTGTCAATTTAAAAATATTATTCACTAGAAAATCATTTTGGGTGCGACTTTTGCACTGAGATAATAATGTGGGTGTATTTTTGAAAAAACTTTGACGTGGGAGAAAAAGTTAGAATAGAGGTATGTTGGTAGGAGTAATTGTTAATTACGGAGTAACTCTTTTTAAAATTATCTCATGATAAGATAGTTATGGAATCAACTTATATGATAACTCGTAGGGTAGTGTTATATATATATGACTTTTTTCCTTAAAAAGAACTCTCTAGTGTGTATATATATGTAGGTTGATATACAGTATATACTCGTATCAGAAACATAAATAAATATACAATTGTGCTACTTCAATTGCAGGATACAGATGTAATGTGGTTTCGGAGTCCATTTGAACATTTTGTTCCTTCTTCAGATTTTCAAACATCAACCGATAATTTCAATGGCCGAGAATTGGACAAAAGAAATGCCCCTAACAATGGGTTCCTATTCGTATGGTCCAATACTCGCACTATTGCATTTTATGATTTATGGGTATCATCAAGACATGATTATCCCGGTTTACACGAACAAGAAGTGTTCAATAGAATTAAAAATGGCCCATCTGTTAAAAGAATCGGCTTAAAAATAAGGTTCTTAGACACAGATTACTTTGGCGGATACTGTACGCCTAGTAGAGACATGAATAAAGTTTGTACAATGCACGCTAATTGTTGTGTAGGCCTCCATAGAAAAAGAGCCGATCTCAAAACCACCCTTGAAGATTGGAAGATTTACGTTCATTCAAATCAAACGGGGTCACGGCCTTCACATTGGAGAGTTCCAAAAGTATGTCGTATGTAAATATGGTATTTATATTAATTATTGATTAGGTTTGATGTCTCGTCCTGCTGAACTACCTCTATTTACCATTTAAATTTTATTTTACAATATATATTATATTAATGTTAAAGCCGGATGCCTTTTTTATTTCCACCCGTCATTGCCATCTGTCACGTGAAATAAATTGCTAAAATATTTCTTAAATTAAAAAATCTATCCTAATTTTAACTTGCCAAACTAATGCTTTAATAAAAACTAGTTTTAACCCCGTGCAAAACTGCACGAGGTGTTTTTATGAAAATAGTAAAGATATTATTAACAAAACATATATAATTTTATTGGGTGAAATTTGTGAAATTAGTCAATATATTTTACAAACAATAATTCTTGGTCAAAGTTCAGGCATGAATATTCACGTCCAAGTCTGGTATTAGACGGGTTTTTATGCCCGATCCAAATTTTAGTGTTTTTTTATAATAAATTTTAATATAGAAGTTTGAATTATCATCGTTGATAGATTAATTTTTAAAATCATTGTCGTTATTCGTTATAATTTATATTTGTTGAATTAATTTTTTTGTTTAATTTGTAATCTCTTTAATTTATTTTTTTGGTAAGTCTATTGTGATTTTCATTTAAAATAGAAACAAAAATTAGATAGAAAGTATTCCCGCCGTCTTAATTATTTGTGTATATTTTATTACAATATCTAAGATAAAGTTTAAAAAAATGACTGAGGCGGATGGAATCAGATTAAAAAGTTAAGGCTAAAGTTGGGAAAGTAGGAAAAATGTCAACGACGCATAATTTTTTGTTTACGTTTTATACAAAAATCTGCAAATATTTTCAATCGGTTTTTCGAGTTTGAGTTTATTTGGGTCAAAATAGATAGTGAAAAAAATGATATACATGAAAAAAAGTAAAGTAATAGAGGTAAAAAAGTGGAGTCCATTACTTTGTTGTGATGATGTGGCTTAATGTGGAGCCTTTAAATGTTTGTGTTTTAATATATATAGAGGATATCAACTTTTACAAGTTGCGCAACATATAAACACATACATTATGTAACTCCTATTGCATTAACTTTTCAAATTCCTTGCAAAAGCTAATATGACGCCTAAAATTAAACCAATAATCTTAATATTTTATTTGTACAAATTATTCTTAATGATTATTACATTTCTCTAATTTAGTTCAAGAGGCCAAGATTCTCTTATCAAAACTGCATATTTTTTTCATATAAAAATATCAAACAACTAAATATATGGCATACAAAAGTCACGCATATATTTTGAGTACTCCAAACTTCTATGTCATATACTCATATTTATAATTATAATTTTCATTTACATGTTACATAAAATTATCATTTTAGATGAGATCATTAACCTTAAAATATAGGATAAAAAAATAAATATTTAAGTCATGCAATATAAATTTATCAGGATTAACATACAGCTTCATAAGGCCCATATACTGAGCTATTGCTCCTTTGATACAAACATGAAATGTTGTTCGTAATTTATCCTCTCCTTTATTTATTTTCCAATACATTTAAAAAAAACAAGATACTTAATTTAAAGTAAGGCTTATAACTACTAAATAAAGTTATAGGCTTGCTTGGTGACAGGAGTATACATATATAGCTCCCTGCCTCCCTTAAGGATAATAATAGGAATAAGAATAGCAATGGTTATTGCTATTCTGATTCCTATTAACTAATTTACAACTTTAAAATTTTCAAGGTAGTTAGCATAAGGTAGAGTTTCTAAATCGCTCGAAAAGTTAATCTTATAAGTATATAAATAGATAGATATATTGATAAATAGATAAATAGATAGATAGATAGATAGATTAACAAAAATACAAAACTATGGTCTAATAAACTACCGCTAAATTCCAAATGCTTTATCTTGGGTGTCTCGATTAGTTTGCAGCTTCTGCCATACGTGATAAGATAAGTAATGGGTACTTAGGGGTCGTTTGGTTACCCACTAAAAAACACAGGAAGTCTAATTCATGTGAATTGCAAAATAGGTAGCTTGTTTGGTTACACCAATTCACATGAATTGAAACTTCCCATGAATTCTAATTCCTCCATAATGGAGGAAGTTGCTTACCTAGGTCCCCCTAGGTAAGTGGGAATGCCCACATGAATTGTAGTTCCTCTATGTAACCAAACAACATTTTTCAATTCACATGAATTTCAAAATCATGTGATTTTTCACCTCCTAGGCAATGAAAGTTCCTACATGCAACCAAACGACCCCTTAGAAGTTAATTAATCACGGCAATGCATATATAGTTTACTAAAAAAGTTAATAACTTTAGAATTTTTCTCGATCTTTAAGACGACTTTTAAAAGCGATTTATGTGAGTCTCATTTGCACACTTCTTACCCCATAGTCTACCTCATTACGCACCCATTTTATGCTAGTTAAAGCCAGTTTAGCGTTATTTCCTCCTTATTTGCTATCTTGTGTTATTTGACTCGTTTTGTATGGAAAATAGAGCAATTAAGCGAGAATTGACGTTGACAAGCGAAAATGAAATGAAGGCAACCGAAGTCACATGACCGTACACCTATTTTATCAAGTAATCAAGGCAAAGGGGCGGTTTTTAATGTCGTGAAAGGAAACCAAAGCAAGACAAGCGTAGACGAGAAAAGGAGTTCGCGTACTAAGACCCATAGCCGACCATCTCAGTACCTAATCAGTCGGCCGTTGGGCACCTATAACTCCTTGGTTTTACTCACCCATAGTGCCCATCTTTTGCCATGGTGGCTCCTTGTCGGTCCCCAGGCCACCGGCCAACCAGCTGATGACCACCCATCCTTCGCTCCTCCTTGCGCGATACAAACAACAAGAACAAGCCGTGCTTACCTGTCGGTCCACCGACCACCTAATGACCGGACACGGCCCCTCACACCCAGGAAACCACCTATAACTTACTAAGGGGTTTGGGCCGCTAGTGGTGACCGCCGACCGGTTGACCTACCTAGACCCTCTTGTCGCGCAGTTTGGTCTTTTGTTCTTGTTTACCCTCATTTGTATGTTTAGTATAAATATAACTTTTAGGTTAAATTTCATGCATCTTAAGTCATCCTAATAGAGAGTAGATTAAATAGAAAAATTCCATAAATAGTAGCTCTAATCTTCCCTTGATCAAACATTAATTAAAATTCAAATTAGTCTAGATTAAGATTGGTTGTAAGAAGACTGGATCTCCTTCTTTCTTTCTATCAATCATATCTCTTTTCTTGTTCATTGTTGGGTATGATTTCATCATCTTACTTTTATTTATGTTATTCCATTTTACTATGCTATTTTAGTTTGGATTTATCATTAGTTAGTTGAATGTTATCTTTCTTCTATATTTATTATGAATGGTTGTTCAGAAATCTCTTTTATCTTCTCTTAGTGGTTGTTGTTGGATCAAAGTTCTCATCTTTAATATTAGTAATTGGTCCTCTTAGTTAGTTCTTCATTTTTTCATTAGTTATTGTCTTTAGTATATTAGAATGATTCATTTCATTGCTTATGTTATTAATCTCCGTGTCTTAGTCTAATCATGCTTAGTGGCTAGTCCTCTTGTTGCTGGTTAGAGGCTGTGTTTGTGTTGATGGTTTTCATACGTGCAATTATTCTTAAACTAGTATTGGTAAAGTATTGGGTGGATTAAGCTAACTAGATCGATTCAACATTGGAACTTACCTAGTAGGCCTTTATGTTTATTCTACTTACCATTACCTTACCACAAGGATACTTTGGTTAAGGAAGAGAGAATCTCGGCTAGTAAGGTAGGTCTCTTCATCACGGGAGTGAGTTTTGACCTATGCTAGGATGTTTGGGGTGGTTGCAATCATGAGAGCCGGGTAATCACCTTAGAAAGGTTTTGGGCTCGAGAGGATATCACCCCCTTAATCACCCTATTGCGTGCTTAAGGCTAGCTAGGCACTTTTAGCTCATTGTCGACTATCATTATCCTATGGCATGAATCTCGTAAATCCCTTAACGCTTTCTTATTATTGTTACTAATATTTTTTTATACTTGCTAGTTTTCTTTATTTCCTGTCTTGTCGTCATTTGCTAGTAGAATTTAGCTTGTTACCTTTCACCCCTTTGCTAGAACTAAATTAAAACAGAAAAAGACCCTTTGAGAGCCATAAATCACCATACATTTGGTTCGACTCTCCCAATACTACAACGGTCTTGACCTTACGCTTGTGGGAGTTAAAATTATAAGCCATCAAGTTTTTGGCACCTCTACCGGGGACAACGATTATTGGATTGGATAGTTATATTGGTTATAGGATTTAGTTTACTTTTTATTTGTTGTTTTAATTTATTGCCTTATCATAATGCATTTGTTGCACTATGACCATTTGATCTTTTTAAAAGTGCACGTATAGGTGGAACACCGACCCTTTAATTATTTCCTCTTGACCGCAAGATCGAAAAGACTCTTCAGGTATGAATACGGTTAACCATTGCATCCTCGAGAGGATCCCCATATCAGACAATTGAGCCGTCAAACAATTTACCTTCTTCTTCCACAACCACTACCCCAAATCAATCACCTCCAAATTCTCCAAATATCATCCATACACCTCCAATCAACCAAAACATAAACAAGGTGGATCAACCAATGGGATACTATAATAGGCCATATCCTAATCAGGCTTATTTGACAATATACTATGGGAAAATCGCTCCACATACCTCTGAGCTTAGCCACCATGTCACTTCTTTCTTACAACAAGACATTTTTCATGACATGAAATTGAGGATGCCAATGAACATATAGTCTCATTCAAAGAGAAAGTTGGCACTATCAAGCACAATGACATAACTGAAGAGCAATTAATTCTCATTCTCTTCCCCTTCACCTTGAAAGACAATGCATGAAAGTGGTTGAATTCTCATAAGCCTCAAACTTTCACTACCTGGGAGGCATTATCCAAAGTCTTTATCAACAAATGCTACTCAACTTCCAAAACCGCAAGAATAAGGAATGAGATTCAAACTTTCAAATAAAAGATACTTGAAACGTTGAGTGAAACTTGGGAGCGCTTTAGGGACCTTCTTGTCTCTTACCCATACCATGAAATTCCCAAGTGGATGACCACCCAAATATTCTTCCAAAACCTTGAACCAAGATTTAGAGACATGATTGTGGCCGCTTCCGATAGAAACTTTGATAAAATAAACAATGCGGAAATCACGGAGATAATTCAAAATATTTTCAACATGGAGAATAACAATGGAGAAATGGAGTATGATTATAAAGGGGAAGGAACTTCCAAGCCGGGTTATGAGAGAAAGGCGAAGGTTGAAGAGATAGCAAGAAGGCTTGACAAGATAAGTATGGAGAAGAGTGTAATACCCGCGAATTTAGCGATTTGATTTTATTAATATTTATTTATATTATTTTATTAATTAGCTTTAATTTTATGCTTCAATAATATTTTAGTGTAGTTGGTTAGTAACCGTCGCATTCCAGTCGGTTATAAGTCCGTAATCGAAATCTACTCGGAAATCCAAGTGGATAAAATCCCAAGTTGAGTATTGGGCTTTTTTAATTTTTACCCAACCAAAACAAACCCACTCATATCCTCACATTTCCTCCTCATTTTTCAGCAACTCTACTCACCTCCTTCATCTCTTTTATCAACCCTAAACCTCATTAAAACCTCATTTTCTTCTCAAACTTCAAATCTCCATATCTCCCTTATCTCTCAACCAAATCTATTGAATATTAGACGAATCTTCTCCTTTCTTCTTCTTCTTACTCTTTCTTTCTGGGTAAGAAAATCGCCGCCTTGATTACTTATTCAAATCGTATATCTTTCACTAGTATGAGAAATCCTTATCTTTTTGTATTGAGATAATAGCTTGAGAGTTAGTGGACCCGGATGAAGACTATTTCTTGATCAATGGAAACCTTAGAAGACGTTAAATGAGGTAATCTAGACGGGTTACTCGATATCATATTTTATGTGTTTCTTATGTGTTGTAGGGTATAATTTTATGATAGAAACGAGTTCTTTGTTGATTGTTATCATAAATTCATGTTCTCATATGTTGAATTGTTGAGTTATGTTTCACTTGTCTTGAATTGCTGCGAGTTGGTAGTTTGTATGCTAACCTTTCTCATTATTATGTAATTATGTGTTAAGGGAACGAATATTGGTTTAATTAGTCCCTTAATGTTTGTTTTGGATGTTTTAATACTCATATGATGATTGGAATGATGATTTTTGATGGATTTATGTTATTAATACCAATGGGTTTGAGTTTTGGATGCTTAAAAATGGAATTAGAATGTCGAAATTCGAAGCAATGGCCCCCAGCCGGCCGACTGGCCGTCGGTGGCTGTACCGGTAGGAAACCCCCGGCTTCCTTGTTGCATTTTTTAATGTGACGTGGGTCCAAGCTAGTGGACCGGCCGCTAGCCGGTCGACTGGGAGTCCCATCTTCCTTTGTTGTTACTTTAGTCGTACATGTGGGTCTTAGCCAATGGACCGGCCACCGGCCGGCCGGCTAGGAGGCCCATGTACGCTTTTGAACCTTTTTGTGACTTTACCTAGTTCCCCAGGCGGTCGGTCGGCCGCCATGGTCTGACTGGCTGGGAACCCTTGCTCCCCTTCCTCTTCTTTTGGTGACGCCTAGTCGCCCAGGCCGACTGCCGACCACCCACCTAGCTGGGAGCCCCCTGATGCCGATTTTCCTCTTTTCTCATATAAATTCATATGTAACGGTTTTTATGGTTTATTTGTGTTATAATCTTACAAAATGACGTAGAATATTTATATAAGAACTATATCGTATCTGACATGCCTTATTCGCATGTTTAGTGAGGGTTTTGGATTTTTAACTCATTTAAGTCATTTATTCCTTGGATAGTCGGTTGAGTCGTGTTTGTATGATGATGTGGAACTCTTATTTCCCGATTGTACCCTTATACTCGTTAGACTTGATGTTGGAGCGATGAGAGTAGATTCCTTAGTTTTTAGTGGGAATATGACGACGTTGTTGGGAGGCGATAGTTTAGCGTTGATCGACCCGGTTGTCAAACATTGTATTCTTGCGAGGTGCACTACAAAACGAACGCGGGAAACTGACGGACAAAATCCGTCAGTAACAATGAAAATCCGTCAGTAATGCTCACTACTGACGGAATTTCCGTCAGTATCACGCGTCAGTTCAATTGGTAACGAAAAAACAACTTCTGACGGATTTTCCGTCAGTATTTGAAACTACTGACGACTTACTGACGGACAGTTCGTCAGGCAACTCAATTTGAAAGTCAACATAATATTGACTTTACTGACGAAAACTGACGGAAAATCCGTCAGAATCGTCAAGATTGACTTGACTTACTGACGGAAATTCCGTCAGGAAAGTCAAGATTATCTTGACTATTCTGACGGAATTTCCGTCAGTAAGTCAAGTCAATCTTGACTATTCTGACGGATTTTCCGTCAGTTTCGTCAGTCAATTTTGACTTCCCTGACGGAAATTCCGTCAGTACTTAAAAGAGTAGTGGCTGGATACAGCAGCCTGCTGTCCAGCCACAATGCGTTTTTTTGCATTGTTTTAAACGTTGAAAATTTCAACAAAACCTGCAATACAGAAAATACATACGTTCACCGCAAAGCGGTAATTCATACTCACATCGACCGCACGGTCGGAAATCAACAAAAGGCGATAAAAATAAAGGTGAAGACCGATGGAAATTGGAAAAAGAATTCATTACATAAAATCAAAAAACAAATTCATACAACTTGGGGATTTACAAGCTTACAAATTCAACTGTTCCTAACTTAGGTAAATTAAACATTACTAACCTAAGGGGGTAACGGGAGGTACTCCAAAACCGTGTCCGTCGTCCGCGTTGTCATCTTTTGGACGTGGAGGAGGGAAGTTGTTGCACAAGTCCGGGGGAAGAAATCTCATCATAGCCGCTTGCATGGCAGCCATTTGAAAAAAGTATTCCGACTTCTTCCTCATCTTCCTCATTTTGTAGTAGTTGAATATCTTCATCTTCATCATCTTTTTCTTTTTCTTCACCGATGTCCTTGTCATACTCCCCTTCACCCCTTTCAACAACCACTTCATATTCATCCTCACTTTGTGTCTCTTCCACCAAAATTGGTGAAATTGACTGACTATTGACAACCACATCTTCTTGGAAGACAATTTCGTCAACAGGAGCATCAACATGCGATCGTGCCTTGATTTTAAAAACCGCGGACCATTGATTATCTTTCTTAGTGGTTGGATAAGGAGCATAACACACTTGATCCACTTGAAAAGCTGCCACGAATGGGTTATGTCCACGAAGTTTCTTTTTTAAGTTTACATCGACAAGTCCGTATACCTTATGGATACTAACTCCCTGTGGGGAATTATCAAACCAATCACATTTAAACAATATGGCTTTATAAATTCTGTGCTCGGTATAATAAGAAAGCTCAACTACTTCATTAAGGGTTCCGTAGTAGTCCAACCCTTCAGTAGAACTCACACAAACCCCATTGCTTATTGTAGCTTTCGGAACATCAACTCCCTCTTTAAAAGCACGAAATTTGTAGCCATTGATAGAATATCTTCTCCATGTCCTCACCCAGTTACTTGGACCCCCCTGCTAGAACTCACACAAACCCCATTGCTTAATCTCTTGGAAATTGCGCGCCATTTGATTATTTTTTGGAATAATGTCACTAATTAACGACATAAAACCATTGGCGCATCTAAGAGATAAGTTGTTCTCACATTTGAGTGCTACCAACCTAGCAGCCGCTTGCAACAAACTCATACTACTTCCCTCATACACTGGTTGTTCGGCTTTATTTAACATTCTATAAAAGGCTGAAACTTGGGGATGTGGGGGATAACGAACTTCTTCATCGCTAAGGTCGTCGGGATTAAGTCGAGCCTCCATTATTTGCTCAACATTATCACGTAATGCATCTTCAACCAACTCCCGGTAAGGATTCTCACTAACTACGATACTACTTGAACTCTCTTCGGTAGCCAGTTTCTCACCGTGATAATTCCATACATAATAATTATCAGTAAAACCATTCGACCATAGATGAGTTTGAACCTCCCTTTTCGATTTAAAAGCTAAGTTATCGCATTTCTTACATGGACACCTCATTTCACCGCCTAAATCCTTAAACTCACTATATTGTTCCGCGAATTCAATAAACTCTTTCACCCCATTTGCAAATATCAGCTTGGGTTTCTTTTTTTCGTCTAATCTTTCATACATCCACCGTCGTTCTAATCTTTTCATGTTATTATGTATCTACATTTAAATATATATATGTTATATAAATAAATTATCAGAAACTAACAACAATGATAATCAATAATCACACATAGTAAATTAAACATTTATTCTCATCAACAAGTAAAATTAAATTTATTCAATTGGGTCCTTATCACTCCAACCTAAACCCATCAATCTACGTTTCAAGTCACTAGCAAACACCACTTGTAATTTATTAATGAGGAAAAAATTCGGCAGCAATTCCCCTTTGTTTTCTAAATACACAATGTTGAATAAATATTTACTCAACATATGCATTCAGAAAACATTAAAGGAATTGTAACCGAACTCTTTCCTCATTAATAAATTACAAGTTATGTGTTTACTACCTAAGTGACTTGAAACGTAGAAAGACAGTCCCAATACGGGGACTATTCAAAAATTACTCCTAACGAGTAATTCTTGAACGGGTACTAAGTCAATATCAACACATGTAATAATTTGGACATACAAAACACATGTAATAACTAGCTACTAACAACAACAAAAAATTTATTATCAAATGATTAAGACGCAGGGCGAAATTATATTAACAACAACCAAAATTTCATTATCAAAAACAATAATGGCTACTATCCTACGTCAATTAAAGACAAACAAATAATTAAGACGGAAGGCGAAACTAAATTAACAACAAAAATTTCTTTATCAAAAAGAATAACGGCTACTATCCTACGTCAATTAAAGACAAAAAAGTGATTAAGACGGAGGGCGAAATTAAATTAACAACAAAAATTTCATTAACAAAAAAAGTAATGGCTACTATCCTACGTCAATTAAAGACAAACAAATGATTAAGACGGAGGGCGAAATTAAAATAAAGACAAATATAATACCTAAGGATGAAAATAAACAAAGAAAGCGGCGACAAGCAGTGACGGCGACAAGTAGCGGCGGTCGACGGTCGGAGGTAGCTAGTGGTGGTCGTCGGATCTACAACAAACAACTAATAAAGAACATATAAATTAACAAAATGAGAAAAGAAAGAGATTGAAATAGTTAATTAAACTTACCAAGGATGTGGTGGTCGGAAAGTAGTCGCCGGAGGAAGTTAGTCGGTGGTAGTGATGAAGCCGGTGGTCGGAAAGTGGATTAAATTGATTTGGAGGTTAGGTTTTGGGGAAAATGAAGAAGAAAGAAATGACGGGCTGATTCTTCGATTTCAGCATAAAAAGAAACTTTCTGACGGAAATTCCGTCAGGAATCCGTCGGTTTAGCGAGATATTCGAGAACTTTTCTGACGGAATTTCCGTCAGAACCTATGTTTGACTGGGCTGTATTTGACTGCATTATTAGTTGCTTCTGACGGAAATTCCGTCAGTATAATGGACAATTACTGACGGATTTTCCGTCAGTATTAGAAATTTCTGACGGAAATTCCGTCAGTACCCGTAAGTGAATTTTACCGCCTTTGACTTAGTCAACGCGCCATTTTTCACTGACGGTTACTGACGGATAATCCGTCAGTTTTATTTTTCCGTCAGTATTCCGTCAGTAGTCCGTCAGTCATAAAAAATCACTGACGGAATTTTTTTTCTGTCAGCAAAACCGTCAGTTTCCCGTGTTTTCGTTGTAGTGGTGGTGGCATTACATGCATCGCACTTTCTTGACCTTTGCTTGATTTCTCATCTCCGTTGGTCGTACTACCGGAATTTGAGTACTTGTTATTGTGACAACCTTTCCGTTAGCTGCCCTTGCCGAATTTCGCATACTCATTCTCTTTCCACCTCTTCCAATAGCTGCCCTTGTCGGATTTGGGGCACTCGGCTTCCGTTCTTTCGACCGAGTCTTGGATGTGGAAGCCATACCACATGTCTAATCGAGAAACCCCCATATACCGAGAGTCTGGCCATATTTAGACTAGGACCGTATTATATTATCGTCGTCTTACCGAGAAGATTATAGTCTAGGGTCGTCTTGTCCTGCATAGTGCAGAGGCTAGTGCATTTCATGTACCGTGAGAGTATGTTTGATTCACATGATGGTTGTTGGATGTATATTGGATTGTTGGATGACGATTATTATCTTGTGTGTACGTCTCCAACCTCTTCTATTATATAGTTACTAGTGGTGAGATGCAAGACGTTATTAGCGATATAGTTGCCAAGGTGAGTCTCCCCTAGTCATTGTTTATATGATGATTTTATCGTTGATACCTCTCACGGGCTTATATTGTTTTTATGAAATGTTATCTGTGTAATCAGCATGATATCTATATACGTATGATGATGCATGCTTACATGCTCTATTTATGTTTGTTTTAAGAGTATTTTGTCAAACACTACCTACAATTTAGGCCACTTTGTGAGGAACTACCTAAAATTTTATTTTTTGTCAAAGACTACCTAAAGTTTAGATTTTCTTTGTTAAGCACTACCAAAGTCAATATTCAAGCATAAAAATGAGAAAATAAGCGTTTTTAACTTGTCGATATCATAGCTTTGAGTTTATTTTTGCTAAACTATACTAATGTATAACCTACGTTAGTAAGTTTCATTATATTTTTCGCAAAATTACTTTAATTATCGTCGGCCTTCAGATCCATCATTATCTTCATCTTAGTGATATAAGTCTTTATTTTAGAGAACAGGTTAAACATTAATACAGTTTAGCAAAATAAATTCCTAGGCTATGATAACGACAAGCTAAAATAGTTAGTTTTCATCTTTTAATGCGTGAAAACTATTTTTGGTAGTGTTTGACAAAAAAATAACTAATGTTTAGGTAGTGTTTTGCAAAAAATAAAACTTTAGGTAGTTCCTCGCAAAGTGACCTTAATTGTAGGTAGTGTTTGACAAAATACTCTTGTTTTAATGAGATATGGCTTGGAGAACCCCGAGTTACTCCCCACTTGTTGTGGCATTTAGTTTTTAATGAATGAACATGTTGCAGGTTGGTATTTGCATGGGGTTTTGACAAGTGAGTTAGCGAGCGTTGTAGTTACAGTGATTCACCCTTTGCATTGTAGTTTATATTAGTTTTATTATCTTATTTGTGCATTTATTAGGGGATCGAGATCTCTTGTATTTATTTAAGTTACAATTTGTATAAATGATTTATTAAACTAGGTTCTGGTTTTATAATATAGTGACATTCGCGGTTTTGCTTCTAAAGTTTTTAAAATATCGTATTTCCGCTGCATATCTACGTGTTTACTTTATTGCATAATTGCGTGGTGTTACAAGAGTCATAGCCATGTTAACCTAGTCCAAGGGGAGATACCAAGTCATTCCAAAGTTTACTACATTCAAGAACCAAGGTCTCTTTCACGGTTCTATTCTCAACAACTAACTCTCTTGTGATACTTGTGGTGGCCATGGTCATAGCTACGATGTTTGCCCATCCTATATTAAAGCGAATAATATCGACAATAAAAATGCTATTCTTTACAAGGTCATCAACCACAAAGGAAATTCTCTAACCAACCTCCTCCAAAGCCCGGCTATTCAAGATCTTATGATCAAAACCAAGGCCAAAACTCTGATTTTCGAAGGCTCTCACAACACCATAACCAATCTTATGTCTAACTTCGCCAAAGGGACCAAACAGATAACAACCGATACAAAAAAAAAACAACCACCCTCACCAATCCCAAAATCAACCTCAACTCTCCATTGAATCACAAAGCTCAAATTCCTCCATTGAAAAAATGTTGAAAAATATGGACAATCGAGCATTTTAAAGAGAAGCTCTAACTTGACCAACAAATAAAGCATATAAGAGCTGGAATCTATAATGTGCAAGCCCACCAAAAGTGCTTTGATTCATATATAGCAAAGCAAGCGGTGACCAATCCAATAAGAAGGAAAAAGTCTCTTCCATAGAAATCTTCAAACCTTAAAGATGGCCAAAACGACCAACAAGTTCATGTCATTCTTTTGAGGGAGGGAAAATAATTGATTCTATATTTACACAGCCAAGGATTCAAAAATGATTTTATATTTAAATTATGTTAAAAACCTTTGCACAAAATTCCGTTCATTTGTAATTGAGCAAATAGCAAGAGATATGAACACCCACGCCGACGCTCTAGCCAACCTTGGTTCAAATTTCAATCCTACAATACTTAGTAGGATACAAATCGTACACCTACTTAAACCTGCAAAAGATAAACCTGGCCACGTATGCTATTTTCTCACCAATACTAACTCTTGGACCGCACCCTACTACGACTTGTTCCTACAAGGAGTATTACCTCAGACCAGGCATGAGGCACGAGCCTTTAGAATCAAAGCATCTACCTATACCATTATAAATAACAGCTTGTTCAAATAATATCAGGTTGGACCATATAAAAGATGCCTGGAACCACACGAAGCCAAGCAAATAGTCAAAGACATACACGATATATATTGTGGCAATCACAAAGAACGCAGAAGCTCGCCAGCAAAGTCCTCAAGACATGCTACTATTGGCCAACCACGAGAGGTGACTGTATAGATTACAGCACGAAATGTGAGGCCCGAAAAAAGCACGATCCAATCATCCACCAACCATCTGAATTACTTCACTCAATCTCCACACCTTGGCCATTCGCGAAACGGGGCATGTAAATAGTAAGGAATCTACCGCCAACATCGGGAAACAGGATATTCAGGCCAGCCATAACCGATTACTTTTTCAAGTGGATAAAGTTTGACTCATTCAGGCATATTTGTGAGAAGGAAAATATATCATTCATAAAAAAGATATCATTTAAAGATATGGAATCCCATCAGAGACATTATGCGACTATGGTAGACAGTTTGTTGGGAAGGAGGTTGATAAGTGCATTTTATATACACATATTGTTCTATTTGGCATCACATTTAACTTCTATTTTGCGCTCTTTAGAGTCGTTTTGTATGCCTTTCTCCCCTTTTTTCTACTTGGGTATTACTTGTTGGTTTATGCAGGACAATATTTAAAGCATGCGTTTTAGGACCTTACCCGACATTCCTGAAGATGTAGAGTTGTTTGACCGAGTCCCAGCTGCTAAGGGAGTTCGGAAGGACGTTTGGAAGTACCGGGAACTTGCGCAATCATCGCTAGAGCTCAGATCATAGAAGAACGAAGAGAAGCCTCCTTTTATAAGGAGAGGTCGATTGAGCTGGCACATAGGTCGTTCCACCTACTACTCTGGGTCGATCGAACTGGTTTGTAGGTCACTCGACCTGGCCTTTATTTCGTTCGTTTTTATTATTTTAAGTTATAAATTTTTACTCCTACTATTTAAGGAGCCAATTTAGTATTCCTACGTACGTTTTTCCATTGAGAAGAAACTACTCTAAAACCCTAAAACTTCCTCCCTAATTACTCTTTTAGAATTCAATTAGTTTACTAAGATCGATTTAAACCTTATGAATTGGGATACATCTTCTACTCGGTAATATATTGAAACTATTTTTCTTTAATATTTCTTTTGCGTTTAATTCCTTTCTTTAAATATTTATGCTTATGTTTAATAGTTTAGATTTAATCATGAGCTCTTCTACTTTCTTTGTGACAACCCTCGAAAATGCGGAAATATAAATAAAGTACGACGAATAAAGTCCTAATGAAAATACTAGATTTTTAAAACTTTTACATGAA
Source organism: Heliosperma pusillum (assembly GCA_022085475.1). NCBI lineage: Eukaryota > Viridiplantae > Streptophyta > Magnoliopsida > Caryophyllales > Caryophyllaceae > Heliosperma > Heliosperma pusillum. The sequence goes on along the minus strand of JAIUZE010009571.1, from coordinate 3,460 downwards.
AGTAAATCGTTTGAGGAATCATCAAGCAAACAACAATTAATAAAGTAGCTACAAGGTGAGACATAGGCCCTGTTATTTTGGGCTGAATTTTGCTGAACTTTTCTTAACTAAACTTATAGGAGTTGAACTTTTCTGAACTGAAATTTTAAAAGCTGAACTTTTCTGAACTAAACTTATAGAAGCTGAACTTATAAGAGCTGAACTTACAAGAGCTGAACTTTTTTGAACTGAACTTATATGGAGTTGAATTAACCTTTGAGAAAGACGGATAAATTGATATGAAATTTAATTCACCTTTGAGAAAAATTTAAGTTAAATTAGTTTAGAAATTAACTTATATGTTAATTTTTCTCAAAGGTTAATTAAATTTCATATCATATCAAATAAATTAAATAAGTTAAACTAATTTAAGTTAATTTCATATCATATAAGTTGAGTTCAGAAAAATTCAACTTATATGATATGATATGAATTATATTCATCTTTTTGAACTCAACTTATATGATATGAAATTAACTTAAATTAGTTTAACTTATTTTTATTAATATTATAATTACACTTTTTTAAAGATATTATTGACAAAAAAAATATATGGGGTAAAATACAACATAAGATAATAAATTTTTCTCTTTACATATATATATTGTGTTACACTTATTACAACTTTTTTGTAATCATCTATTTTCATTTAATCATTTTCCTCTTCTCTTTCTTTTTCATCTCCATCTTTCTTGCCAAATATTTGTCCTAATAAATATAGTTGTACATATTGTATGTTTCTTAAACTCAATATTAGACATTTCTATTAACATTTTATAATTAGTATACTCATTAAACTAGGTGAATCTTATGCATGCATAACAAAAGATAAAGAAAGAACAATTTCCTTACATTGAATATAAACAATATGGGCACTGTGACACCCTCAAATTTGCGGAAAGAAAAAAAATAATTTAAATACATAAAAGATACGAATACATAACGAAGGTGTCATAAATAAAAAGGGTCATTACAAAACGGAAATAATATTCTACAAAAGAAATATACAAGACGGGAGACATATCTCCCGTATAAATACGGAAATAAAAGAGTGTATAATAATATACAATCTAAGAACCGAATATAGGTCCAAGGTAAATACTTCGCTCGCTAGCTCGTCAATGTACCCAATGTATGCATCACAAACCTGCCAACCGCATTAAATATAAACACGGAAGCCACAGTCAGTGGGGAGTAACTCCGAGTTCTCCCAGCCACGAAATGTCGAGTTTAATTAAAACATGAATAACATAAAAGCAATGTATATGGAGAATACAAAACCTTAACATATATGATATGCTTTTCATGTTATGAAACAATTAACTAACATATAACCTATAATATGAAAGCTATCATGTGAAACCGATAATAAAATATAACAAGAGGTAGGGAAGCTGGTATGCTAGCTCAGAGGTTACCCTGTAACATGGCCATGATACACTCAAAACCTAATCAACACGTAATCATGTGAATCAGTTAACAATCGGTAATCCAAACTCTATCAATCTTAGCCGGCTTGCATCTCACCTTCTAAAACTCATAGAATCATACAAACATGAAAGACTTGATACTTCTAGAAACAGGCATAAGTTCTTAGCACGGCCGATAGTCGACTTCTGTAACTCGAGGCTATACCACAAGGTAGGAAAACCTCCTAGTCCTAGACTGATCAGACCTAGCGACAACAGCTATTCCATTCCCCGTCCCATGACATAACCGTCTATGAGAAACTCTACTAAGCGACCCCCTAAGCAGAGATGGCTAGTACTTAAGCTGGCTCCCTTCCCAAAGCGGAACTCTTAGGATGCCATGCCCCGACTTGGAGATAAGCCCCCCAGGCCGTGACACAAAAGCTATCAAGCTGTGAACTATATACTCGTTAAAGATAGTAAGGCCTATCAATGTCATGGTCCCAGCTACTCATTTAGAATTAGAATGGTCAAGACGCCATATACTCATAATTCTCTATGGGTACTTAGTCAACACGACATATATCATACAATCAAACCGTCACAGGAATAACCTCCTATTATGTGACTAATTACATATAAATCATATTCAAATAACATATCGATATCTACTAAGGCTATTTCATTAATTAAATACAACCTTACTTGAAGACAAATCCCCGACCCGAGTCCCGCGACGGGTCATCAGTCAAAACGGGGCTGACTAGATCTTAGTTTGACCAAACCCGTTTGGTCAAACCGGCTAGAAACAGAGTCTTTACCACATAAACTTAGACATAAAAAATCAACATTTTCATTTCATGTTATTTTATTAAAACTTCTAACATGTGAATTATTCTATCATACCAAAACCCGTTTGACTTAAAGGATTTCAAATTAAACTACGATCTCGTATTATAATTTCTAACATGTGAGAAATAATAATTTTATGCAAAACCTTTTTAATTAAATATTTTACTTATTAATATTTCCCACTTGCTAAATATTACAAAACACGATAAAAATGACGATAACTCAAAAACCGTCACAAGTCCCAAAGTGGGACCCACGGGCTGATTTGGGCCGAGACATTACATGGGCCTGGACTGGGCCCCACGGCCTGGTTTTGGGCTGTTTTGGCTTTTGATCGATTTTACTAAAAACCGTTTCTTAATATTTCCCGCATGCTTAACATAATTAAAACCCGTCAAAACAACAACATAACAATCAAACATCGACACAACTCAAAGACCGAAACCCGGACCCACCATGGACCAACCCAGACCGGTCTGGACCGGGCCTGAACCGGCCTGAACCGGCCTGGTTTGGGTCCGGTTTGGGCTGATTTTCCAGCCCCATACACGGCTTCAACCACATCCAACAACAAATTATTTCCAACATGTTTTTAATTAACAAACAACCATTTTTTAACAACCAATTTAACCATCAATCATACAAAAATCATGATTATGAACAAATCATAAAAATATGTCAAGAACACTAAACTTGTTATAAATTCATACAACATGATAAAAACAACTACTTATCATGTTACTACCAAAATCCATAAATAACAACAACATGAACAAAAACTAAAAGTATGAACCAAAAACAAAAGAAACAAAAGCTATGTAACATTAATTCGTCGAGTAACTCGGAATCGTTACCTTAGCTAGCAAAATCAAGTAGCACCAAAATAAGAAGTAAAGAAAAACCCGTCTACTAATCTTCACCCAAAATATACGAGTCACCAACCTCGTCTTCAAAATCTTCCCCTATAAGAAATGACAAGAAAAACATTATTAGAACTTAAACTTGATTTTCCATAATTAAATGTTGAAAACGATTTTGACGGAATTGAAAATAAACCGTACTAGAAGATGGAGAGCGAGGAGGAGATTCTAGAAATATAAGTTAGGACAGATTTAATTAAGAAATGAAGGTTCTATGATGATTTTGCTCAAGAACGAACG